>OY735278.1:1161932-1330118 GCA_963457715.1 Argyresthia albistria | reverse complement strand
TAATTTATTTTTGAAAATAAACGATAATTATCTTTTCTTGTTATTTATCAAATAAAAAAATAAAAATAGGTACATAAACAGGCAGCCAAGAATTCAGCACATACACATCTGGCTTCGCGCGTAGTTGCCATTTTTTATTGCAAAAAAAACACAGAAAAAAAAATACGGTGGTCATTTCACCCTTTAACGACACCCTTAATGCAGTAATGCAAGCTAGGGATGGGAAATAAATTATTCAATAAGAAATATATCTTTTCTCTTTCCCAGGAGTCCCGCGCCCGCGAGGCCCTACGCGACGAGCAGCAACGCGCGCTCGCTGCGCTCCACCACCCACCGCTGCTGGCGCCCCCCGCGCGCGCGCTGCCGCCCCCGCTGCTCTGTACCGCCCTTACCGCGCCTACCCGCACCCGCACCCGCCGCACGCGCACCCCGCGCCCGCACCCGCACGCGCCGCACCCCGCGCCCGCCGACCTCAGCCTGCCAGCAAGGCCGACCGCGGTGAGGGGCACGACTAGTGCTACAAGAGAGTTTTTTTTTTATTGTACGGCCCGGGAAACTAGTCCTTTTACGCCGGTTGTCAACGGCAGTCAACGTCATGTTAATGGAAACGTCTAGTAAATGGCCGTTCTCGTTGATGTTACGTAGAGGCAACAGTGGATAAACGGCTTAAAGGCCTGATTCAGGTATGCCGATGCATCGGCAATGTATAAAATAGCTGTTACAATGGACCGAATGAATAATGAAGTCGGTTAAAAATATATTTCCATTTTTTACCCGATCGTTTTACAGTTGGCTGTTAACATTATTATACAACAATTATAAATGATCATTAATCTCAATCTACATTTTTTTATTCATTCGGCCTTTTGGGGGACCGGGCATTTTCTCGGTTCCACGGGTCTAGAGACACGTAAAATCATGTGACGTTAACAGCAGATATAGTTCGATTGAGCGATGGTAGGACAACATACAGACAAGTTTTTCCCGATACGACCGTCGTTGCCCAAATCACTCGGTAAAACTAAACAGCTATAAATAAATCTCACATGGGGCGTATAAACCTCACGTGGGGTGTATAACACTCATGTGGGGCGTATAAACCTCACGTAGGGCGTATAAAACTCACACGGGGCGTATAGGCCTCACACAAGGCATCTCACTTCGAGATATGAGACTCACACCGCTATCGAAATATTTATCACTGCCATGAATAAATAAGTGTCCAAATACAATCGGTGTTGAACATTAATGCTTTAAAATAAGAGTCACTTTTCAATGTTGTTAGGTGATTATCAAAAACCCGCGTCGCTTACGAAATACGTACAAACCTTTCGACGGTTTCATGGCAATGAGAAGTTTTCTGACGGGTTATTAAAAAAAAAGCTATATGGCGTGAAAGAATTTGAGGTCCGAAATGATGGAAATGATTTAGCATTAGCCGGGACTAAACACAATTCAGACGACAATATCTAATGTGGTAGAACACCAATTTCTGTTATGATATCTTTGATAATTCTGCTATCAGAAAACTTCGAATTGCATTACGCGACTGCCACTCTCAATTATTGTAAATGTCAGGTAATTATTCTTGAACAAAAGACCAAAGGGAAGTTAAATAATAGATATTTTTTAATGTTTGTTTTAAAACTGTACCTATATACCTAGCTTGTTTCTGTACTTCACGATTCGAATGTAAAAATATAGAATATGAATTTTTGACAAACTAAATACTTACGAAAAAAGCGAGACTTGGAAAACGTTAATCTATTTTTCAACGACCTGCGCATACAAAAGACTACTACGCTTTTGGTAACTAACTAAACTCCAATAGTTGTAATAACGTTTACATACAAACAAAACTAATTATCATGTGATATGAACAGTTTTTTTTTTATTGTGCGTATCTCTGATTTACGTGTAATATTTGACTGCGAGAAGAGATCGCTATTATAAAGTTGTTCCTAATTTCGAATTGGTCTACAATATAGTATTATTGGTGCGGCGTATGTATTTAATGCCGAAAATTTTGTACAGAAAAAGAAAAATCGCAGTCATAGTGCCGATATAAAAACATGAAATAAATAAATAAAATGTGTAAAAATAACACTGCCTGGTGCAGATAAAACTTTAGATAGGCATGCGGCTAAGTTTTTAAAATATTAGAATTATGTTCAATTTTGCTGCTTGAAATCTCTTGTGATACTGCAGCCATCTTGAAATTCATATCTTTTATTGGTATCTCTTGCAAGTTACCCCGGAGCTAAATAAGCAACTCACTAATATTTATGAAACTCCTTATTTTTAAGGGTAAAGTCTCCAAAGTCTTAAATGTATCATATATGGTCTGACAATGGTCTCATTTAAAGCACACGTATCACATGAGATTTGAAGCAGCTTACAAGAGTGATTGTATGTATTGCTTGTTCGCTCAGCGTATAATATAAGTACACTATAGTCAAGGCAGATTGCCGAAAAGTGCAATTTTCACAAACACGACTCTACTGCATTTTGTGATAAGACTTATATTCTTTTGCAGTATTGTAGTATTACTCCTCGTGCAGTGGCCTATATCCTAAACCAACAAGGTACAATTTCACAAGAAAGCCGACATTGTTAAAAAAAAAAACAGTTTATTCTTGTGAAATTGTAGTTGTAGCTTTATGGGCCACAGCTTTCTTTTACAGCAATTGGATTTAAAAATCATGTTTAATGTTAATTACTTGGTATATGCAGCTCGTATGGATATAGTGCGACCATTTAACAGTCGTGTGACGTCACATTATAGTATAACTTGACGGAGCAAGTCATGAGTAAGCTTCAATTACTGAATGCTTAACATGACTGATGATGGTTTTGGATAAGTAAAGCAATTTAGAAAGAGATAGCTTACTAGACGAGGCAAGTAGAAAAGAGACCCATTCTAACTGAGTGGACCGCGTCAGGGCCGACACCAAACAGGAAGCGTCTCTTTCCTCCACCCAACACTATTAAGCTATCTCTTTAAGTGCCGTTCTCTCATTCCTCAGATAGCGTTTACCTGTCTGTTTTTCTGGGGCTTTTGACATTCACACGTACAAAAAGTGTCAAAAAATTTTATCTGACTGTTTATCCGTCTCTTGAGAGACCCGGGCTAAATTGCCTTGCTGATTGGAAAAAAATATGTGTAATGGCCCCTCAGTGTCCAATAGACGATTACAGGCACGTAGAACGGCACAGAGTTATAATATGTATGTGTATTGTATGTCTTGTTTTCTGCGTGCCTCTAATCTCCCATCATGTGTAGAGGGGCCATAAATGTTGCAGGCTCGGGATGTCTCGCGCGAGTGTACAGCGGGCACAAACTAGTCGCACTATATCGATGCGTTCAAGTTTTTGTTAGTTTTCGACGTGTGTTTTCTTAACTTTTACGTTATTAACTCAATATTGTTATATAAATAATTTACCATATCAGGTAACGCCGATGAGCGAACGACAGCCGACTGCAATGTTCGTTAGACTAAGGACAAGAAATAAACGAAATTTTATATAATACAAAAAAATCATACGCTACTTTATATGTCTATTGTAAACTTAGATAGTTTTTATTATTAAATCCTAGCTTCTAATAGCTGTTCAATATTTTCTTTCGTCTACAAGAAGGCATTTAGCGACATTTTCACTTTGTTCCAAGTGTCGAGTGTTATTTGTATTTGTAAATATAATCAAAGTAGGTAGACAAGATGTGGACAATACCTAACAAGGAAACGACTCCGAAGGATTTTATTGAAAAATACATTCAATGAAATCAAAACGTTGTGCATGCTGGCGCGCCGGTGATGTGCAAGTGAGGTGGGGTGAACTGTCACTCCGGGGTGAAGTGGGACACTCTTGAAAACCTGAGAACAAGTACCCAAATAATGGTTACAGTTCCCAAAGAAATTAGTTATTTGACTGTTATTAACTTCAATGTAATTTTCCCTTAATCTTTCTGTCGATGGTTAGAGAAATGACACGGGATAGTCTGACATCTATGGCATTCGGAATCGAAGCGTACGGAGCGGACGGATTTGTCGCTTTGTATTGATTTCTATGGGCGCAGAAATGCCGATCCAGTGCACGCACTACCATAGAGACCAATACAAAGCAAAAAATCCGTCCGCTCCGTATGCTCCGATGCTTAGATGTTAAAATGAATATTTTGTTCGGTATTAAACCGAGTGACCCACATCACCCCCAAAGTGGAGACACCTCCCATCTTGCGTCTCGCTCGCGCGCGGTAGTTTTCATTTTTGTTTGTCTCCCCCCCCCCCCCCCCCCCGCTGCTTGTAGCCGCATGTTGGTTGTGATGTCATGTGTTTGCTATTCCAGCTAGTGCTGAAAGTGGTTAGGTAGAACAGCCCCTACCTTTTAGGGGACGCATTATTTCCTTTCAGGGGCCAGCTAGCGGTTGTTTCCGTTTGACCTAAGTAAGGGGCATCTTGGCTAACTACTAGGAGACCCCCTAGAAAGAGGCCGGTCTCCGAAACAATCGTTAGCTAAGAAAGAGCTAAGTATTCCCTAGCTGTTAGAGAAATCGGGCATGCTACCTAAATACATCATGTCCTCAATCAAGCGTTAGCGAAAGATCAGCGACCTTTAGACAACATCGAGAATTTTGTTACCGGATTGATAGGTTTGTCTCCTTAGAAAATTGCCCCCCAGAAACTTGGCAAAAATGTGAAAATGCCTATGGAAGCTGGGCACGCCAACAGTGGAACTTATTCCATCTTCAGCTTGCTTTTAGAGGAATAGGAATTCAGAAGTTTTAAAGGCTCCGAGTCGATGTATAGAGAGAGGAATACCACAGCAACTCAATGAGTCTCTAGAAGCACCGAATAGCAATAGCGTATTGATTTCTCACAAGGGCGATGGCTATGCTAAGACCTTTCTGAGCCACTTCTGTATGAAAAAATCCTAACCTTGGTAAGAGTGGTGGAATATAGCTCAATCTTACTCGTATCCGACTAAAGGCCTGTGCACCTCGGTAGGGACATTAATGGGCTACATATTAAATCTTAGTAAGATCTTGGGAGCAGCCTGAGGAAGCAGCAGAATCTCAGATCCCCAGATCAATGAAACTTTGCTTCAGACCAATGAAACTATGACAACCTCTTTCAGGGTACCGGGTAACGTAATGGACGTAAGCAAAGAGTTTCATTGATCTGAAAGAGATCACCAAATTGGGAAGAACGCAGCGCCACCTATCGGTACATCCTAAAGCAGCAAACAAATCTTTCTTCATCCTTTAACTTGTCATATAATAACACCAACAAACCTTCTACAAGAACTCCAAAACCCTCACCACAGCGAAAAAGATCAACCGAATACAGAATAATCCAAGGTTTCATCAAAAGAATATGTACATATATGGCAAGACCGATACCCGGTACTTATCTTAGGGACTTCTCTAAGTTTGTGGAACCGAAGCCTGAAGCACCTCCTGTCAGAGAGAAAACACTCCTGGACAGGACGCTGGATAAGCTTTCTAGTGGAAGATCTAGTAATAATCTAGTTTTAGGCAAGTATTCTTACCTTACCTTACACCTTCAGTCTCTAGTTGCGGCGGGACTTGTCACACAATATACCTGCTCGTATTGTAAAGACCTGTGTCCCTAGGTGCGGTAGGATTCTTTTACTTTACTTACCTTCAGTCTTTATAATAGTTGTGGCGTTGCCCTGTCACGTAAATTGAAGTGTTGATTCTGGCAAAACGTAGGGGACTTTGTGCCTCTGCCACTCTTTGACCATATTATATTTACCGATGGATATCTACCTACTCACCCCACAAATATCAGGATACAAGACTCTTATGAAACACAAACAGCAACGCGGGTACTCTCAAACAAATACGGCATTTTGCGCCCTTGGGAGCAATAAACCATTGCTATTCGTGTTTCATCACAGACTCGAACACGGCGTAGATCACTGACCGGAATGGAAGCCGAAAGAAGAACGGCTAAATGGATAAATGCCTAATGCCTGAAGACGAAACGGACATTGGCCTTAGGCTTATGAGGCTTGCAGTAGGTACAGTCCGCAGCAGATCATGCTTTCGCATTATATCCAATGTCCCCCTTCAGGTGCCATTTGAGTACATAACATAGCCAATGTCCACCTTCAGGTACCATGAGAGCAGGCACTATAACCAATGTCCCCCTTCAGGTATTATCTGAGAACGCACTATATCCAATGTCCACCTTCAAGTACCATCTGGGTACTCACTATAACCAATGTCCACCTTCAGGTATTATCTGAGAACACACTATAACCAATGTCCACCTTCAAGTACCATCTGGTTACGCACTATAACCAATGTCCCCCTTCAGGTACCATCTGGGTACGCACTATAACCAATGTCCACCTTCAGGTATTATCTGAGAACGCACTATAACCAATGTTCACCTTCAAGTACCATCTGGGTACACACTATAACCAATGTCCACCTTCAGGTATTATCTGAGAACGCACTATAACCAATGTCCACCTTCAAGTACCATCTGGTTACGCACTATAACCAATGTCCTCCTTCAGGTACCATCTGGGTACGCACTATAACCAGTGTCCACCTTCAGGTATTATCCGAGAACGCACTATAACCAATGTTCACCTTCAAGTACCATCTGGGTACGCACTATAACCAATGTCCCCCTTCAGGTATCTAGTACGCACTATAACCAATGTCCACCTTCAGGTATTATCTGAGAACGCACTATAAAACCAATGTCCACCTTCAGGTATTATCTGAGAACGCACTATAACCAATGTCCACCTTCAAGTATTACCTGAGAACGCACTATAAACAATGTACCCCTTCAAGTTGGTACCTACTATCTGAGTACGCACTATAACCAATGTCCCCCTTCAAGTACCATCTGAGAACGCACTATAACCAATGTCCCCCTTCAAGTACCATCTGAGTACGCACTATAACCAATGTCCCGCTTCAGGTACCATCTGAGTACGCACTATAACCAATGTCCCGCTTCAGGTACCATCTCAGGATGGCTCGTCGGCGTCAGCATTGTCAAGATCGGGAAGGTAGCAGCCTTCGGTCTTGGAGGCGGGGTCATAATCCTCCATTTTGCCCACGAATGCGGCTACATCGAAATCAACTGGGATAGAATTAGGGAAGCTGTGGGAACCATGCAACAGAGGGTAGACGAGTTTCTGAGATTCGTAAGAAATAATAGTTGTTATTCTATGGGGTTTATAGGTGGCTTCTTTTTTGGAGTCGCGTCCGTTTAGATAGTTTTTAGTCGGTAATTATATTGTTAGTTTATTCTTGCTGTTGGTTTTCTTTGTCGTAAATATAAAATTTTACATAACTACTAGCTCGCCCGTCCAACGGGCCGCGATTTTCGACCAACCCACATCAAGATAAAGTTCCAAACCTATCAAAAAACAGATCAAAAGATCGTGGGATTCGTGGTAAATTCTGGACGTTTGAGTACAATGTTCTGTGATCAGCCCCACACTAGTATACCCCGTGTCGTAGGAACCAGAAATTGTGCGAAGCGAAACATGCATAAAACATCCAAGACATGGAAGTTTTTTCTTCCTCTCTAGCCGGGATTCGATCGAACCTCGGTGCCCCTCGTTCGGGAACTTCGAACGCAACGCAGGCCTATCGTCAATATGCTTCTTAGGTCTGTAGTAGCGGGGATGGGCTAGATCTCTGTCACGCAAAATGAAGTACTTATTGTACTATATGACTGCCCGGTTTCCTGAGTGCTGATTAAATTAACAGGTTGGTTAAATCAGTTTCGGCCAATCATGTGTTGGCTGAGGATGATTCAGCTGGATCCACACCAAACGATCCATCTTGGATCTCACATTTGAAAGCTTAATGAAAATTAATTCTGACAATGCCAATAGGCAGTGCCTGAGTAGTGCCAAAATGAACATATTTAGTGCCATCATAGTTCCGCAGTTATAGTCATACATAAGATTGCAGCTAGACAAACTTATCTTCGGAACTATGATAGCACTAATTATGTCCATTTTGTAGCACTAATTATTCGCATTGTCAGAATTCATTATCATGAAGCGTTCAAATATGAGGAATTGGTTTCAAATGTGACTAAGTGGTTCCAAATGTGAGGATTATAGCTCGACAGACATCCACGGTCCTGGATCGCTGGAAATCCTGATCCAAGATGGATCGTTTGGTGTGGGTCCAGCTTAACCGACCTGGTAACTTACAGAGCCCAGAAAACCGTGATAGCGTTTAAGAAGATTGTTATGATGTCTCGAGCTGTCGTTAGTTGCCTTTTGGAATTATTAGAATGCGTTTCACCGAATAGTTGTTCCTTTGTCGAAGTCTTTATTGTCAAAGATTAAGTACAAAAATGATCCAAAGGAACTATTCGGTGAAACGCAGTCTCTGTGGCTCAGCCAACGCCGTATAGAATAAGGCGTGACGTCATGATATGTTGCTTGTCAGACGAACGCTCTTTTAGTCGTTAGGATCTTCAGAAGAAGAATCTTCAACCTCAATAGACTCATCGAAATAAGAAGACCACCGTAAGTATGAAATAAAGTACTTAGGAACGTTAGTAAGTATAAAGTACAGGATATAAACAGACTAATTAGGAAACTAAAGATGAGCTACCGAGCTAACACACACATAATGTGTTTTCATTCTTTGATTTTATACAACGGGTTCGATTCCCGGCTAGAAAAAACATATTCAACGATCTTTTGGCAGGCTTATTTTTGGTTAAATGAAAACTGAAAGGTCGTCTGTTGATGACAAGTTCGTTGCAATATGTTGCGTAGAGCTGACGCCCCCCCGTCACTCAGCAGCCAAAACCAAAAGATCGTTGCAAGACTATAGTATGTGACTGCTGTGCTCTCTGTATTAATCTATCTATTTGGGAGGTGGCAAAACCACTAAACTAGAGGAACTAAAGCACAGATTACTAAATAGTTACTACGTATCAGATACTTCACTCAGTAGGAAATTTCCAATACCTACTGCTATAATAGCCTACTCCGTCGCGTCAGCAACCGCTGCATGCTAAAATGTGCCTAAATGCTCAAGCGTACAGTTGTGATCGCCTCGCACCGCGCGATACGAACACAGTTCAAAACGTGCGTGCGCTTGGCTTGCGACAACCATACTGACGTTGAGCGCAGGGCCATAGACGTGAGCTCCGAGAGCTCGGGCGGGCGGTAGGTAATTATAGCGCGCGAGTACATTCAGTGACGGAGGCCTGACTAGGCACTAAACTGACAACCTTCAAATCCGACAGATTCCATTTTCAAACTTTGTTTAGTCAGTATAGTTCGTGTCGCCTCCCAAATCGCAGGCAGATGGATGCCCCAATCATCATTTACATTCAACATAACATAGCGTCACGCCTTTTCCCATACGGGGTGGCAGAGGCACAACTGTGCCCACTTTCAGCCAGTGATTCAATACTCCATTTTGCGTGACAGGGAGCTAGCCCATCGCCGCAGCTATGGAGTAATGAAGGTTTCCTCACGATGTTTTCCATCACCGATGACTTATCTTATTGGTACATGGTTAGCACCGGAATTCGAACCTGCACCTCCTGCGTGAGAGGCAAGCATGAAACCCACTAGACCACGGAGCTCTCTATTAAACATATGGCAATATGCTCTAAAACTTATAAGTACATATGACTTATATACATTTATAACTACATACGCGATGACAGGTGGATCTAACGCTCGATGACCAATCAGGAGTGAAAACTCTGTGTTTCTCGAGGACAGGTTCGTTGCATTAAGTTGCGTAGATCTGGCGCCCCCCATCACATTGTACTAATACTAGACTAGGTACGACATTGTACTAAGACTAGGTACAGTTCTGAGTTCAGCCCCATTAGTAATGGGCCATTACTAACTCAGTGATGATCACTCTATGATGATTCGTAAAAATTAAGAAGTTACTGGTGTCGTCCAGTTATCGTGTAACCAAAAGATATCAAAATAAGTCGGCTAATATTATCCGACTTATTTTGAACGACACCAATAGCTTCTTAATTTTTCCGGATCATCATTGAGTGATCATCACTGCGTTAGCGAATAAGGATCTTAAGAGCGTGAAAATTACAGATATGACGAACGCGTCAGTGTGCACAGCTGAGACATCTCTCACAGCTGAGACATCTCTCACAGCTGAGACATCTCTCACAGCTGAGACATCTCTCACAGCTGAGACATCTCTCACAGCTGAGACATCTCTCACAGCTGAGAACGGCCTATTTATAGGCTATGTATGTATCGATCGCTTTGAACTTGCATGGATTTCGTCAATGCTTTGTTTTGGTTCCCATGACAAAGGATATCAGTGAAGAGCCAGAAGCTATGTATGTGCTTGTATATAAATATTTGTTATTGTAGTGAGCTGTTGTTTTTGAGTAGTTTAAATCTATACCATGGCCGCTGAGAGAATGCGATCCTGACACATGTATATGTCCCTGTCTGTCGCGCGTATGTACTTTACACTTTATCTCACTGCGGGACAGACAGGGACATACACATGTGTCAGGATCGCATTCTCTCAGCGGCCAGAATATAGTAGTGCTATTCGTATTTCTGTCGCTTTCACATTCCTTCCTTAGATGCGTGTATCAATATTTTCCCGAAATATGTTGTTGTTTATCGGCCCGTCCACTACAAACATTGCAGTCATTGTCATTGGTTTTAGGGTATGTACACCTAATTCTTGATTTACATACATGACAAGGTTTGGCAAACTCCGACAACCACAACCGACAAGCGTCCCGAGGCGCGTCCACACAGGCCGAGCTGCTTCGCGAAGCTGCTCGCTTTGTGTGGATCCGCCTAATTACCGCGAATCGAACGGCTTGCCTACGCGACGTTTACAAGATTGCCTTGAGTTTGACAAATGTTGGCAAATTTTAACAAGCATAAAGTTATGTCAAAACAAGTATTAAATAAAAAATAACATGATTATTTTCTTTTTACAGCGAGTACGCCAGCCAGTACCGTGCCACCACCAAAGACATCTGTGGAACAAGAAAATGAAAGTCCTAAAACACCAAAACTTTCAGAGCCATTCAAGCAACCAGAAGACCTCAGGATGTTTCCCGAAAAACCAACTTTTATAACACCAAAAATCTTGCCCCATTCACCAAAAATATCACCATCCTCCATACCCAATCCTAGTCCGAGTATAAGTTCAAACAAACAGGGCGAAACAGGATATCCAAACTATGGAGGATATCTCTATTCCATACCTGGGTACTCGGCCTTCCAACCGGTTTCGTACCCGGGACTCCCTCCTGCAAACCCCCCGGCTATGCCCCTACTACCAGAACCGGAAAAACCGAAAGAGCTTAGCAGTGGCTTCACTGTTTACCCGACTGCAGAAAGTAATATTGATGATATGGACACCAACGATGACATACTTACTATCGTGGAAACGGATGAACCAGAAGAAAAATCTACTAAAGAGCAGACGGATTTTGAGGAGCAGTTTACACCAGAAATTATACCAGCAACAGAAGCTAAGAGTCAGTCAACGGAGTGTAAACTTAGCGTTGCATCACAAGCACAGAATTCTGTAACGACATCTATACAAGACTCCAAGAAGAAGCAAATCGAAAGGTTCAGTTTGAAAACTAGTATACCGATCAGCAAAATTGACATGAAATGTGTGAACACACCGCCAGATAGTTCTTTCCAAAGTTTGAGCAAAAAAGGTTCTCCAGTTACCACTGAAGTCACTACTTTGAATTCTGCATTTCAAAATACTAAAGAAACTACTTTCAGTTCTGGGTTTCAAGTTACAAAAGATTCAAGTACATTCAACCCCGTATTTCCGAGTACAAAAAATCCATGGACATTCAATCCAGTGTTCCGAAGTACCATGGATCCTAGTACACTAAAACCAGCGTTTCAGATATCAAAAGATACAAGCGCATTTAATCCAGCGTTTCAAGCTACAAAAGATACAAGTGGATTGAGTTCTTCGTTCTCAGCAACTAAGGATGCGAGTACATTTAATTCTTCGTTTCCAGCTTCAAAAGATACAAGTGGATTGAGTTCTTCGTTCTCAGCAACTAAGGATGCGAGTACATTTAATTCTGCGTTTCAAGCTACAAAAGATACAAGTGGATTGAGTTCTTCGTTCTCAGCAACTAAGGATGCGAGTACATTTAATTCTGCGTTTCCAGCTTCAAAAGATACAAGTGGATTGAGTTCTTCGTTCTCAGCAACTAAGGATGCGAGTACATTTAATTCTGCGTTTCCAGCTTCAAAAGAAACAAACCAATTAAGTACTAGTTTTTTAGGATCAAAAGATGCAAATACAGTTAAGACAAAATTTCCAGTTACGAAGGATGTAAGTACATTCACCCCTGTCTTCACATCTGAAAAAGATATTAGTACAAGAGTGGAAATTCAAAGCAACATTGTTATAAAAATTGCTACAAACCAAGAGACTGAGGTGAAAACTACGGAATCACGAAGTGAACCAATAAAAATTAAACAACCGAAAGTGCCAACACCTCCCATTCCAAATAACAGCATCAGCACATTAATAAATGCTGCAGAAGCAATAAGTAACAGTGAAGCGCAGTTTTGGAAGGAAGAGAATAACCGTAACAATAGCCTTCCTGGCACGACGCAGTTAGTCAAAAATGAAGTCAAAGACACAATATTCCCAAAGCCTGTTACCACAAGACCTCTTTTCAATCATCTAAACGTAGAATCTAAAATAAACAAACCGCCAGATGGATTTGGCGAACAGAAAAACCAAATATTATTCATCCAGAACAAGAATGCAGTGAACCCAAAAATGGTGCTAACATTGGCGCAGCAGCAGTCGAACTCTCAAGTGTTACTGCAGCGAACTACATACGAGCCAAAAAACCTGCTGGCTCCTTCACGACTGTCAAGCCTAAATAAGAAGAGCAAAGAGATCGACAGCACCTCTTCTAAAGTCGTCGCACTGAAGAGACTCCACCAGGAAAATTGCGACGAAAATGATTTCGAGAATCTAATTACCGAAAATCAAATTTATGGCAACAAGATAGTCGTGAAGGAGAAGTCACAGAACACCCTGCAAGAGCAGGATCACAAGAATAACTTGGTGAAAATTATTAATGAGAAAACAAACCAAACAACAGAGGCAAAAAACGTTGTTTTGCAGCCAAATTTTTTATACTTGAGTAATGTACAGTTCCCTAATTTAATGATGATAAAAAATAATGGAAAAATCAACCAGGTTCTAACAGACCAACTGAATAAACCGAGCAAAATTGTACCGAATGAAAATGTCTACTTAAACGAAGGTACCGTGATTAAATCAAACGATGCTAATGCAAATATTGTAAAGAATGCAAAAAGTCAGAATATTGTTGTCAGTAAAGAGCTGCATGTTTTGAAATCTAGCAACAATGTATTACAAACTCTACCAAATAAGATCAACAACAAAACGGATCTAGTGTTCCAATCTAACCAGAAACTAATAATGAGCCCGCAAATCGTATATCAAGTGCCAATGATAGTGGAGTCGAACATGCAAAAGTTAAATGGACCATCATTCATCAGCCCGGACTACACAAAATTCAAATCTCAGACCAAAAAAGAAATTCCGAGAGTTCACGATCAAACAATATCCAATGAAAAGCTCTTCATAGCCTGTCCATATCAAATGGATAATAAACTCCAACCCAAAATTGTAATAACAAACCTAAGAACACAGATAGCAAAAGTAGAAGAAATCAGTAGTCTAGATCTATATGAGAAAAGAAAAAGGATACGCCGATTGAACTATTTAACCAACAAGGAAACAAAACAAAAAGAAACAAAGGTAGATGCCAAAAAAGTGCCTGAAAGAATGGAGATAATGAGAGATATTATAACACCAAATGTTATGAAGGATGAGATAAGTAAAGAGTTTGCTAACACTAAAACGGTCTACGATGATGATTCGTCTGAGAGCGAGAGCGACGGTGATCAAGATGAACTAAACGAGTATGAATCGATCATTAAGAAATATGGACCTTCAGATGCCCCCAATTTGGGAGAAAAAATCAAATTTCTTTCACACTTCTATTTGGGCACGCATGATTTTTGTAAAAGTAAGTACAAGCATGGGACGCAATATATGTCTTATAATAAAAACATTACGAAAACAATAATGATAATTTTTTATTATTTTCCCAGATAAGTTACTAGATAGATTGGAACGATCAGTGGAGAAGGACGTAGTAGCATCAGCCTACATAGCTGCCGGTAGAATCGACAAGTTTACCGAAGCTTCAGACTCAAGAGCTCAAACGGTACCCCCTAAATATTTTGAGAGAGTGCATGAGGATCATTTGATAAATAATGATGTCAACATGAATGATGAATCAGATATTGGCGTTTCGTTATTGAAGAAACAAGCGTTTCTATCGCATTTCCAGTTGGGGCGTGTTACTGCTGAATATAAAGAAGGTAAATGTGGTTTTACGAAGTAACTTTTGTGTATTTTTCATTATCGTAACAAATAAGAAAATCATTTTGTTGTAGGGAAAGCTAGACTTTAAGCACCTGACTAGTTATTAACAATATTAAATACGCTTTGCATTTATATGAATCCAAAACAGCATTGATAAATGAAAATAATGGAAGTGCGATTTCTTTCAGCTTATGAAAAAACTTGGCACGAAATCATCAACGAAAGGCGAAGAAGAGAAGGTTTACCAAACAAGAAACCCCACACAATAGAACCGAAACCTGTGCTTAGTCCAGCAGAAAAGATGACCCGAGAGACCCAAGACCAACTACAGATACTTACAAATATCAAGAACTGTGTCAACGAAAACAATAACCTTATAAAAAGACGACTAGACATCGACACAGAAACCGATGAAGTCGGTTCAAACGGCGATAGTATCCCTACCCTAGCAGAGAAAAACATCACAGAACTAACTCAACTTTTCAAAATGGCTGACCAAAGCGTGAAAATTTTCAGCGGGCACGACTCAAGAAGACGAGACCAGTTAACTGAGACAATTCACAAACTGCCAAGACTCAATCAGCAAAGTCACCAAACTATCAACATACCAAGTTTGTCGAAAATAATTGCTCTGAAAACGACGCACGAGCAAATTAGGGTCACAACGACGCAAGCGACATCTATGGACGAACCGGAGAACTCTGCAAGAGGTCTTGTTGAGGAACCAGAAGAGTTCCAGGAAGATTGTGATGGTTTTAGAAAAGAAACAAAGGATATTGATAACGATGTGCTGCATTGGCCTGGAGTGATGGCCATTGTGAAAAGTTATCAACGATTTGAACAAGGTATGTAGTTCTACCACAGGGTGCTCATCCCATACAAAGGTGGCACACACCAGGGAAGTGTGGACGAAAGAGGGGGAGGCCTCCGCCCAGCAGTGGGATACCTTAATGGCTAAATAAAAAATAAAAAATCCTAGTGGGCGCAGTTGTGCCTCTGCCACCCCGAATAGGAAAACGCGTAACGCTTTATGTTTCTCGTTCCAGCCCGCAAGAGGGAGCTGCTATACCTGGAGCGGAAGCACACCCGTCACCGAGTGGAGAGCGCGAGCATGAACAGAGCGGCGACGTGCGGGGCCGACATCGCGCGAATACTGCTCGCCGAATGCCAGACGCTCGCGAACGACGAGAACAGTGTGCGGCTGTCGATACAGAAGTTGTTGACTGCTGTTGAGGTTATTAGGAACCATTGTTAGTGTGACTTGTACAGGTGGTGGTGTACAGGTATGGCGTGACAATGGCTATAGCGAGGGGGCGAAATTCCGGTTAGCTTGTAGCCGGCCAGAGACTATATATCCAATTGACTGCGCCTGCGGGGGAATGCGAACGTTTGCGGTATTCAACGCATAGCCTAAACCGGTGGAGCTAGAGCCATGAAACTTTGTACAGGGGTTCCTTAGTAGCGTGGGGTAGCACTGATATGGGATTTGACAAAATTAATTCCCCAAGGGGGGGGGGGGGGATAAGGGGTTACAGTTTGTATTAAACTCAATCTAATCAAATAGGGTTTGTGGAAGTCGGTTTTTCTAAAGTTTACTTATTGTTTCAATTATTATAACAGCTATACACCTAGTGACTTATTAAATGGTATAATATAATAATTTACTCTATCGTACTCTTACTACTAGAGTCTAATTACTAGACCTACTATAGAATAGGTATTGAAATACCTGCGAATTAAACTAAGTGTGTAAGTTTGTTTAACTTTATTAGTTTTTATTATTTTGTAAAGGTGCAAATGGAAGTTTTACATGGTCCTAAATTATCTAAATTGTTAATTACAGTAAAAGCCCTTCAAGCTTTATATTAAATTGTTCATAAACTGCTATAAAATTTCATATTTTATTTCTAATTATTTTAAATAAACCTAGTTATTAAGCACATCTATATAATTTAAGTTTAAGAGTGTATTTTGTACACAGGATTGTACTATGTGGCATATAATGCTAAGAAACTGTATAAAATGTAATATTCATGATATTGTATTGTAGGATATAATGGCCGACGACGTTTGAAATATGCAGAATAAAAATAACTAAATTGTTATAATAACTTGAATAAAATGTACATGTTGTTTTCTGAGTATGTAATACGTTTAAACGGAGCCTACTTTGTACATATGAAACAATAGAAATAAGAGGTCTGTCCTAAATCATTGCGGTTACAGCAATCAACTTCAACAGCACCAATCTTTGTAAATGCTTATTGTAGTAATATTTTAGAAAGAAAAGGAATAAAGCATGACAACACTTAGAACAATAGTTTTCTTTTGACTTTGATCAGCCCCCCTAGACAAAGTTAAACGCTAACGCTAGCGAAACGAAACGATATTTTTAGGGTTCCGTACCCGAAGGGTGCCAAACGGGACTATATTACTGAGACTTCGCTGTCTGTCCGTCCGTCCGTCCGTCCGTCTGTCTGTCACCAGGTCTCATGAACCGTGGTAGCTAGACAGTTGAAATTTTCACAGATGATGTATTTCTGTTGCCGCTATAACAACAAATACTAAAAATCAAAAGAAACTTAATATTAAGGGGGGCTCCCATACAACAAACGTGATTTTTTTTGCTCATTTTTGCTCGATATTGATAATGGTAGCAGGTAGAGGCTTAAAATGTTCACAATATATTGAGTAATAAATAATTAAATTAAAATTAAATTAATATTTAGGGGGCTCCCATACATTTTTTTTGCAGTTCTTTATAGATAATGGTACGGAACCCTTCGTGCGCGAGTCCGACTCGCATTTGGCCGGTTTTTTTTATGTATGCGATTTGAAATTTGGCTTCGCTAAGGTGACGTCACGTAGCGATTCCAAATGTCAAATCGCATACATAAAAAGTTATCGTTTCGTTTCGCTATCCTTAGCGTTTAACTTGTCTACAGCATCAGGCATTCATAAATTAAAACGATTAAATTACAGAGCATTGTTTTTAACTGTCAGACAACACCTCATTCCAGTGACATCACAAAAATATTTTAAATTAGTTTTTATATATTTACAATTACATATCTGTGTTCACTTCAAAGTTATATATAACTCACCGCCGTCGTCCATCTCACTCTATCTTATCTAAATAGCATAGAACTGTCCCGCTCATCACCAACAACGTGCCGAGCAACGACCCTGGAAACAAAAACGACAACTCAATAAAACGAAAGTACCAGTGTTACTGTTTTCGTCAAAACGCTTCTTCCCCATACTAAAATTGCTCGACCGGTGGTGTGCTTGTGAGAGCGAACCTGATATCACATGGGAGGCATGAAGTGCATAAGTACATGGTACGGACGTTCTAGCGGTGATGGAAAACATGGTGAGGAAACCTTCATTCATTCATTTATACTTTATTGCACAAAAAAAAACATAAAAAACACGTAACATTTACAGAAGGATATGTACAAAGGCGAGCTTATCTCTAAAAAGAGATTTCTTCCAGCAAACCTAGGGATGGTAGTAACCTTCGTTACTCCATAGCTGCGGCGATGGGCAAGCTCCTTGTCACGCAAAATGGAATATTGAATCACTGGCGTAATTAGCACAGTTGTGCCTCTGCCACCCCGTATGGGAAAAGGCGTGACGCTATGTTATATGTGTATTATCATCAGGGATCGGATCGAAGGTGTGAATTTACCTAAAGTTTGTAGTCGGACATAACAAGGAGCAGTTACAACCACTTGAGTTGAACCGGTTTGAATTTAACCTGTTAAATTTCGGGTTTTTGTCTAACCAGTTAATTTTTGTTATTATTAGTTTTACATGTTCCTTACATTTGAAACACCGAACTATAAACATTTTCAAACTGCTGCTGATTCCCAAAAAAAAATAACTTTTTTATTTTTCAATTTTTCGTAAAAATTACTGAGTATTGTCGTTTACATCATTCAAGCGAGGTAAATAAAACATTCATACAGATTGTAATTGAAAGGTGCAGTCATTTTTTCAACTCAACTCAAGTGGTTGTAACTGCTCCTTGTCATGTCCGACTACAAACTTTAGGTAAATTCACACCTTCGTTCCGATCCCTGGTTATTACGAATAAAACTCACTGTTCGTCAGCCCCTCCTCCCCCAGCGCCCCCCCCACCGCGGCGGTGAACACAAACGCGAGCCCGTTGGCGACCGGCACCGCCAGCGACAGCGCCGCCCTCTGCAGGGCGAGCACGTACACCAGCGAGCCGAGCTGGTTCACCAGAAACGGCAGCACGTACTGCGGGAAGGCGGAAATAGCTGCGGGATATTCTGTGGTTAAGCTAGCACGTTGGTTTGCTCTCCCACGTTCGCCTCATTAAGACATGAAGTCGGAATGTGCTTGGATGGAGGTGAGTTGGAACCACAGGGTGCTCATCCCGTACAAATTAGAATTAGTAACCCTTTGTAAAAAAGAGATGGCGTGGCGTCGCGTCAGTTAACATACTTCTAGGTAAATCCTATATATCTTAGCGCCATCTCGTGGTATTTGCAATTTTTCGATGGTGCTGCACAAAGCGATAATGGCCTCGAACTAAAGAAGCTTCCGCAGCATCTCAGTTTACGCCGGTGTCATAGTATAGTATCGTATGTTTACGTTTAGTATAGTATCTGTGGTTGAAACGGCGTGCGGGAAAGAACTGGTCAAGTCCGAGTCCGACTCGAGTACTGAGAGTGGAAATAGCATTTTGTGTTGCGAAGGAACTACGAATGTATGGTTTTCGGATTGTTTCTTTCACTTGTGATAGACAAACTTGCTTGTTGCCATGATTCTAGGTCGGGAAGTACGCAATCTGACCGGGAAGTACCCAATAGGTCGAACCGAACCTATAGTATAGGCATGGAGCAAAGTTTTGATTCGAATGCTGAGCAAATCCAACAAAACAGCAAAAACAGTAGGTAGGTAGGACATACTGCGGGAAAATAGTTTATCCTTCTGACATTAGATGGCGTTGGTAGCTTTTCAGTTCATCCTTCTGACGATAGTCAGCGTTGGCACAGATTAATAAAGGGTTTGGCGTTGGTAACATTTCAGTTCATCTTTCTGGCGATAGATGGCGTTAGTAGCTTTTGTGAGAACTACAGATACTTACTATAATATTATACCAATACAGATAGGCCACCTAGAACAAAATATGACACCGGCGTAAACTGAGATGCTACGGAAGCCTCTATAGTTCGAGGCCATTATCGCTTGCTGCAGCACGATCACGAGATGGCGCTAAGATATATAGGATTTATTCTGAGATTAGCGCCACCTAGAAGTATGTTAAGTGTTAACCGAAAACATGGCGTTTAAAGTACAAATCTTACTCCTCACGCCATCTCTTTTTTACGAAGGGTTACTAATTATAATTTAAAATACTTACTCGCCAGTTTCCCAACAGATAGACGATCTCAGCAGACGCCTGTCCGAGCCACGTTTCAGCCTTAACATCCCGCAGGCCCTTCGTCCCGCGCCGTATGAAGGGGTTGGTCCCGCCCCATAGTGCCGCCACTAACATTAGCGGACCTGGAAGGTGAACACAACATGGCGTCACGGTTTTATCCATACGGGCGGCTTTGAGCTAGTTATTTAATAAACCTTCCGTTTTATTAATAAAAAGTTAGTACAAGCGGCGGTCGGGCCCCTGGTTGGCTGATATTAGTTGATTGCTCTGTTACGATTATCTAATCGTAACCTTTGATGAGCGCCTCGCAAACCGGGGGTTAACACAAATCCGTGTTGTTCTGAATTCCCTGATTGGGCAGCGCCACTTTTCCGTGGTGAGGTATAGACGTCTTTTCCGACGATAAATAGCAGCACCAATACTTCAGCAGGTCTCTAAACACACTAGCCCCACCAGGCGGGAGAAATGGCAAACTTTGCCATTGGAGCTATACAGCTGGAGTGATGAGATGAGTAAATTAGTATGCACCTGGCCCAGCTAATTCTGTTTCTCACTGTTCAGAACATAATAATATAGTCCTATAGGCTGTGGCCAGGGTTCAGTTAGTTGAGGTAATTGTGGTAAAGAAATCGAATATAATTCCTAGTAATTTAGGTAATTAGATGCTTCGATTTAAGACGGCATAAGATAAGATAAAAATATAATAAATATAGATGTTACAGGAAAACACGAGTTTACGAGAATACATTGTATACCTATTTAATTTCTACAAAAATAACTGATTACATGGTCTGTTAAACTAAAGTTAATTAACAAATAAAAGAAGTATTAAAAACATTTAAAATTAATTAGGTAAAATACAGATATGTACTGTATGTACTTAACATGCATGGTTAGTGTGCACTGTACTTGTAAATCAGTCAAACAATCAGTTGAATACTGTACACAAAAATATAATATATTAAAACTGTCAAATATAAATGCGATGATATTTTATTAACAGTCACATTTTTATGAAGCGTAGTTCAGAATTTCTTTGGTCAAAAACATAATTACCCACGATTTCGGTACAATAGGTACTCATAAATATCTAAAAAAAATATAGTAAAATTTTAAAACGAATATCCTGAAAATACATTGTTAAAAAAATATTAAAGAAATCTCTTATTAGAGATAAGCTCGCCTTTGTACATTTTTTTTTCTATGTTAAGCTATTTTTAAATATTGTTTAAATGTTTAAATGTTTATTTTTACTGTCATGTGAGTACAATAAAGAAATTACAATTACAAATTACAAATAAAATATTAACTATTAGGTAGGTACTTCAGAAATGCTTATAATCTTCAAACACACTCAATACTCCTCATACATACATTTTGGGGTTGACAAAGCAATAAAGAGTAAAATGAATTAATAGACAAAACCTTACCTAATAGATTACCTTACCTTAGATTACCTAATTATACCATTAGGTAAGTATCTGATAGTAAAATATTTATAAGTAATTATATAATTTTTGAACAGCACATTAAGTGCCACCTCGAAACATAAGTGAAAGTTTTACCACCTCATACATTGATATTAAATTAACTTTGACTCACATTCTAGCTATTGGCACCTTTTAATAACATCTTTATAACGAAAAAATTATTAAAAAATATAAAATATTTGACTAAAA
This sequence comes from Argyresthia albistria, assembly GCA_963457715.1. Lineage (NCBI taxonomy): Eukaryota > Metazoa > Arthropoda > Insecta > Lepidoptera > Argyresthiidae > Argyresthia > Argyresthia albistria. The sequence goes on along the minus strand of OY735278.1, from coordinate 1,308,562 downwards.
CAGTTGATTAATCACCAACTCGCACCCCAGGAGTCATGGCATTAATTTCACTGAACAAACAATGATTTTGCTCTTGCTCTACCCACACAATAAACTCCTTCGACTTAGCAGCAACGCACTCCATCATTAGTATACAGTCCACTTCGGCACGATGGGCGTTAACAGGCTCTCGGTTTAACCACCTCTCATAGACTCTACCCAGTTTATATGATACTTCTGGCTTCTCATTGTGGGCCCATGGAAACAATCTTCTTTTGGATTTCATGTCTACTCTGGCTTTCCTTTTATCCTTTGATGGTGTATCTGGTGTTTTAACTGTTGACTGTTTCGGTGTTGTCTCATTCTTTAACTGCATTGACTTTACATCTTCGTTTATAATGGCAGTTGTTTCTCCATCAGTTTCAGTTGTTTGAAGAGTTTCATTTGTTTGAATAGCCTCTTTTAATTCAATAGATTTATTTGTTTCTTGAATCCCATATGTTTCAAGATTCTTACGCATTTGCTGTTCAATGTCGTAAAACGCGTGGTACGAATCAGCACAAAGCAGATCTTCCTGAAAACTCACTTTCAACACTTCAAGGTGCTTCTTTAATATTGGAAAGTCAAATCCGAGCCCGTTCTGAGCCACCAAACAGACCGGTTTAGCTAACACTTGTATGAATGTATTGATTATTGTAAAGGCGTCTTTGTTGAACTCTGTTTCGTGTTCCAACAGGTCGTTGCAAAGGCCAGTGGTTGTCGTAGCCCCGGGTTGGATGACCCGGCGCGGGTTGAAGCACAATGTTAGTTTGTTCTGAACCCGAGGTGACTTCCCTGGCTGTGTGTCTAACAAGTGACTTGTTTTTACGGCCACCAAGCTCATTTCCGTTATTCTGGTCTTGTTGTTCTCTTCGCGTGGGATGCCGGTTGTTTCCAGGTCAACGAAAACGTAAGTTGCTATTCGCGGCATTGCGGTTGTGGTAAACGGACTGAACTGATTAAGAGGTTAATTGATAACCTGGCTTTATATAGATGGTAATGAGCTTACCTAGCGTGCTAATCATCCTGGTGAGTCACGTCAAACGGCGGGAAAGTAGACCATTGCAGTTTTGTTGCAGTTGAGATTGAGCACAATGGTGTTGTTTTACAGCTCAATTATGGCTGTCACGTTTACTGTAGTTCTAGGTACGTGTTTGGATGTTCGAATTCTAGAAACTACAGCACAAATACGGACCTAGGAAGTGTAAAACTATGGAAAATCATAATAAACTCAGAAATAATATATTTTTGTTGACGAAAATACACGACTGGACGCCACCGCCAGTTGCCACAGACACAGACAGATTGTCTGTCTGACTTGACTTGATACTCTGTTAATGTCGTAGATGTCGTAGATCTTCGTAGATCTTCGTAGATAGACTCCCTTTACGGTATCCCTATATATAGTCTGTGTTGTTGTCTTGTCTGTCACTTCTTTGCTGTCCGTTTTCACGTTTTCACTTTGTTAAAGTAGGCGCACCACACTTCGTATTTGCATATTTGCCGTAACCTTCATATTGATATATTATATTTGCCTATTGCTGTGCCTATTGCAATATACCTATTTGGCAAATATACGATTTGATGACCTCTGACGAATCCCGCTGGGAACAAAAAAAACTCCAAGTCTTGGATGTTTACATGTTTGTGATGTCGCTGTTTCTGGTTCCCACGACACAGGGTATCTATACTAGTGTGGGGCGTTGGGCCAGAAGCAATGTATGTGTCTGTATGTAAATGTTTAATGTTTATGTTTTATTTGGCAAATATAGCCAATAACAAATACAGCTTCCCGAACGTCTGTCGGTTTTCCAAGGCACATCAAAGGAGACAAATAGGCAAACACGCAAATATACTAGCCACACATACACAAATATATTGGCCACACCATACACTGGCAGTGTGGACGGTTGTACTGGGCCTATTAGACTACGATGTCGGCAGACGTACAAGAAACATTCAGAAACTTTAGTTAGAATATCGATAATTTGTATCGACACTTTTCCCATGCCTAGTAAAGTCACAGTGACAAGCTGTCAGAGATCATCCTATGTGGGATCCACTATAGCGAATAAGATTGCAAGACAGCAGCTGCCGTTTTCATTTTGATTAGTGGAAAGTGTAGCTGTGAAGTGTGGCTGTATACTGTAAAGTGCGTGCAACGTGTGGACAGCCTCTGTTAAGTGTGAGCGATTGATTACTAATTAGCAAAGTAAGGCGAATAGAAGCGTGTTCTATTTTTTTGCGAGTAGCCACGCCACGCGCGCCCCTCCTCCCCTCCACTCGCAGCGTGCCTTCACTCGCCTGCTGTTTACTTATTAGTGGATCACGAGTGGATCCAACATAGGATGATCTCTGACAGCTTGACTCTGTGACTTTACTAGGCATGGGGATAATGTCGATACAAATTATCGATATTCTAACTTTTCTGAATGTTTCAAGCAAATCAAACAAAAGGATGTTGTTACATGTTTTTATTCTTGTTAAATCGATTCACAGCCCAAATCACCATCATCAAAGTCTGATTCCGACTCGCTGGAGCAGTCTTGTAGATTTATAATCAGTTCCTGGGTAGGTTGGTCGAATCGTACGATTAGTCGTACATACGATCGTAGTATTTCTATTTCATTTACCTTGTTGTTTGCAATCTATTTTATTTACACAATCATCAAATACAAATACAAATACAAAATTGTTTATTTCACAGCAAAACCACGATTACATAGACGGAATCTCCTTTTAAGTATAAATTTACCTGTATCAGGAGATACCTACCTTCCACAATGACATTTAAGAAACAATTTTATAGAAGTTTTACATTATATAATATTACTTATAAAGTTAATTCTAAATTACTAAATTACTGTTAATTATTTAAGTTACAGATTGATGTGATGTGCTTATTTGTTTACTCAATATAGGCTATAGGATATATTGATAAAAATAGGTAAGTACACTATTAAATGGAACGTTTGAACAAAGATTCAACCTCATCATAGTCTAGACTTATAAGCCATTTTATAAGTGATTGTTTAACATCTCTAGTAGTAAGTTTGTAAATACTTAGTATTTTATTTATTTTGTTGTAAATATAGCTTGCTTGTATTTTATACTGTCTTTGGGCAAAATTTGATTTGTACTGAGTAATATCTGAGACTGTGTAATGTCGTCGGGTTTCAAGTAGATTTTGGTTAAATGGTAATTGACGGTGCTTTTTAATAACTGTATTAAGAATATACAATTTCCTTATAGAAAGTAAGTTGGATTTCTGATAGAGTTGAGTGGTGGGGAACCTATGTGGTAGAAAATACATAACCTTTATGAGCGAACGTTGAGATCTTTCAAGTTCTAGGAATCTCGTTTTAGATGCTCCACCCCATATTGGGATGCAGTAAGAAATAATGGATTGAACAAAAGCAGTATATATTTGATTAAGTAGTGATCGCTCTGTAACATGCCTTAGTTTTTTAAAAATCCACATCATTTTTCTAATTCTATTCATTAACAATTCAATATGATCAAACCAAGACAACCTTTCATCCAACATAATACCCAAGTATTTTACTTTAGTAACTTTATCTAACACCGGGCAATCACACGTATCAGATGGTTGGTTACAACTGTGTATTTTAATTTTGAAGTTAGATTTAGGTTGGGTTCGCTTGTTCATAGTAAAACACATATAGTTAGTTTTGGACGTGTTGAGGGATAACATGTTATTTTTGAGCCAGTAATTGATTTTTGACAGTCCTGTCTCTGTCAGCTCATTGATCTCTTCCCAAGATTTACCATGGAAGACAATTGCAGTGTCATCTGCATAAGAAAATATTTGAGCATTACTAAGCTTTAGTGAATACATGTCATTAATATAGATCAGGAAGAGTGTTGGCCCGAGGACACTTCCTTGAGGAACACCATATATAATGTCACTCTCCTCGCTAACATGTGATTCAATTTTTACTTGTTGTTTACGTTTACTGAGATAGTCTATGAAAAGAGCTAGTGGAGAGCCTCTACATACAAACATACATACAACATACGAACATACAAAGCACCCACCATTGGAGTTAAAACTACCTTCGCTCGTAAATTTGGCAGACATCTCCACGCCTTTGTCTACAATAATATAACTAAGGCTTGCGATCTTAAGCAACTAACAACTAGAGAGGTCAAAAACCGAGTTACTAAGTGGTTGCTTACACTTACTTACGACGATGCTGAAGATCTATTAAACGTCACGACCTAAGTACAATACATATAATAAGTCTTATGGATAAATAAAACTGAAACGTGTTTCTCTGTATCTGTAATCAAACGTTTATTTTATAGGTTTTCAAAGATAACATAAACAATCATCTCCATCATCTTCCATTTCATCATCTTCTAATACAGGAATTGGAATAAGTTTCGTTATATGATAAAGATTTGATTAATTTTTCTGGCGTCCTGTATCTATCTTGAAAATTGTGTTTGAAATTTTATCAATAATTTTATATGGTCCAACTTTCAGTTCATCTAGCTTTTTCCTATTCAGTTTATTTCCATTTTCCACATACACCATGTCTCCTTCATTGAAATTCCAGTATTTTAGTTTTTTGTCAAATATTTGTGGATGTATCTGAACTCTTTAAATACTACTGGCCTGCGCTTCGAGCTGTCATGTCATTGGACTTGACAGCTATCAGCTAAATACGAATATGGTGATGTCGTGATGATTGTACAGAATAATAAATAAATAAAATAAGATGGAAAGGAATAGACTTTAAATGTCGTTTCTTTGATTACAGGTGAGAATGTGGATTTAGTTTTACTTATAAGAGATTTTATGTTATCTTTGAAAACCTATAAAATAAACCTTTGATTACAGATACAGAGAAACACGTTTCAGTTTTATTTATCCATAAGACTTATTATATAGTGCGCGCTTCGCAAGCAAGCTGCCGGACAACTACCCTCTTTAATGTTTTGTTAACATCTTTTGTTAAAACTATATATTAGGTACTGTCCAAACATACTGCCAAATAAAGAATTATGAATTATGAATTATGAATTAATACCAATACTTTCTAACTTATGTATAAGGGTGGGGATACAAACTGTGTCGAAAGCTTTCTTGAGATCGAGGAACATCGTTAAGCATTTAAGTTTGTTGTCTACATGTTCAGTTATTAGGGTACTGAGATCTGAGACTGCATCTTCAGTAGATTTTGCATGTCTAAATCCATATTGCGAGGGAGGTAAAATGTTATATTTTTCTAAGTAATTGAGAAGTCTGTTATTTAATAGTATCATCAATATTCTATTATATGTTTCGAGTCAAGATCGATAACTTGTCTTACGATAAGTGTAGCACGTCACTATTCGCCAACATTTTACAGTCGAAAAATACGTTACTTCAGTGTTTTGACACTGACAGCTGTCAGAGAACATCGTCTCACGCTCACGTCCAAGAGTTGGTATTGTATTATCTAGGTTAGGCCTCCGTACTGCCTACAGAAAATTACATTAACAGCAGAAGAAAATAACTACAATCAATATTTGAACGCATCCAACTCGTTGATTTTGAACGCCACGTCAGAATAGTGTCACTATTAGGTATTTTGTATGTCCAACTATTTTGGTTTAGCTACTCTATATTTTTATTTTGTTTTGTCCACAGTGGGACTTAGATAGATAGATAGATAGATAAATCATTTATTCAAAGGACATGGTACACACACATAAATTAATAACAAAAAAATCAATTTAAATAGACGGCACTTAATAGCACGCACTATGCAATTAACAGTAGGTACCTACAGCTGTGTGGTTATGTGACTGTACCACGGCAGTGAAATGGCCCTGACTCAGCAATGTCACAGACGAATCTGTGACGCTGGTATTCTGCCAGGGCCAAAGCGGACGCACAACAGTGGCTCAAGTACTTACACAATTTAATTTATATAAGTAATTACATAAGAAAAACAAAATTAAATATTGAAATTAGTTATGTTATTAATGGAATTGAAAATTGAAATAATTGGTATTAGAAATTTAATTGGAATTGAATTGGCAATAAAAAGAAAAAGAATAATGTATTGAAAATGGATTATAATGGTGATTAGCTTTAATTAAAATAGATATAATCAATAGTTCAATGTCAGAATGTAGGTAGTCGTAAAATCTTTCCTTTTAGTTGCGTACCATCACCTCAGCCTTCTGCTGGAGAATTAATTTATTTCTGTAAGCATTTTTAAAACCAGCTTTACTAGTGAGCCGCCGAAGAGGAGGCGGTATATTGTTCCAGCACTTGGTGGCACGATATTTGAAACTGCCACGGAAAGCAGCACTGTTATGTCGCGGTATTAATAGGAACGGAGCAACTCTGTGGGATTTACGCCAGGTAAGTTTGTCATAAAGATAAGAAGGAGTCCTCGTCAGTACAACCTCAAACAGCAGCGTTGAAAAATATAGATCCTGTCTAGCCTTCATCCTTATGATATTTTCTTTGTTAAGGAATGGAGTGACGTGGGTTCGGGGAGGAATCACAAAACAAAACCTAGCACAAGCATTTTGTACTCTTTGTAAAAGCTTTTGCGTTTTCTCAAATAGGCATGAACCATACACTTAGATTAGTATCTACTATATTTGTTATGCCCGATTTCACCAAGCGGATATGGGACACTTAGCTCTTTTTCTTAGCTGTCTAGCGACTGTTTCGGAGGCCAGCCACCTTATGTCAACAAAGCGAAACAACTTGTAACCTTCAAATCACTCTGTGTAAAGTTACGTATGTAGACTCGAGTAGTTCCTTTGTCAAAGTCTTTATTGTCGTAGGTTAAGTACGAAAATGCCTTGATCCAAAGGAACTATTCGACGTACATTACTTGGAAAGTTGGAACTTATTTATATGCATGTAGGTGTATATGTATACAGGGTGTCTCATTTAAATCGGTCAGTATGGGAAAGGCTGAAAGACATACGAAGATCTGTTCTTAGGAACCATGTCATCGATTTTAATAAGAAGAAAAACTGCATTCATACATTTAAAAAAACCTGTTCTCAGCTCGGGAATAGAATCCGGTTGTTTTGAAAAAAAAAATAAACTTACTTTATTTCTATTTATGGAGAAAAAAAATCTCAATATTTTGTCCTATTTCGTCACGATTTTCCAGATGATTTGTACGATAGTGACTAAGTGGAAACAAAAATATATATGGAATTTTTGGGACAATTTTTTTTCTTCTGATTCTGAATAGAAATGACGTAAAAGTTGCAGAAAAAGCACAGACTTCAATAGTAGGGGACGAGGCACGGGGCGCTGAAAGTGTCGCTACCAAAACGGTGTCGAAACGGGAAAAGTGAACCGATTTCAATCAGTCGTGCTTAGACGGTGCTAGCCGCGTGACGTATCGGCAGCACAACAAAAATGGTGTCCTGCGAGGTAAAAACTTGTAAATCATACCGAAATCGCAACACACATAAACAAGGAGTATCGTATCACAAGTACAGGTTGGCAAGAAAGTCTAGAAAATAAATAATGGCAACATAAGTGACATATTAGAGCACTATTGCGTGTTTTGATAGACAATCCAAATATGACATTAAAGAAAACACGCAGCAGTGAATGTGGCCATCATTTAATTTCTAGACTTTCTTGCCAACCTGTAAGTCATATAATTTATCGATGAGAAAAAGAGACTTTTTCAAATAGGCTCAAATTTTAGCGTAATCGTTCTTTTATGCAATAATGAAATAAATGAACAACAAGCTAGGAGTGGTTCGATTTTTCCAAAGACGAAACGAAACTGGTTTTTAAGATTCAAAAACGGGTTTCCAAAACGGTTTCGTTGGCGACTGGTTTTGGTTTGCAGAACGAACTTGAAGTGGTCGGCCTAAGCTGGTCGGAGCGAAAACAGTCGGTGCGCGGACGAAACTAAAGCAGTCGGCGCTAAACCGGTCAGTGCCAAACAGGTCGGCGCGAAAATAGTCGGTGTGCGGACGAGACGAATGAACTCAAATTGGTTGGCGCTTAACCGGTTGGTGCCGCCGACTGGTTTATGGGCCTATTAGACTACGCTGTCGGCAGGGCCCTGTCTGACTCACTGTCTCTTTCTAGTCGTTCCATCATGAGCAGGGATCGGCTCGAAGGTGTGAATTTACCTAAAGTTTATAGTCGGACATAACAAGGAGCAGTTACAACCACTTGAGTTGAACCGGTTTGAATTTAACCTGTTAAATTTCGGGTTTTTGTCTAAACAGTTAATTTTTGTTTTTTATTAGTTTTACATGTTCCTTACATTTGAAACACCGAACTATAAACATTTTCAAACTGCTGATTCCCAAAAATATCATAACTTTTTTATTTTTCAATTTTTCGTAAAAATGACTGAGTATTGTACTTTACATCATTTAAGCGAGGTAAATAAAACATTCATACAGATTGTAATTGAAAGGTGCAGTCATTTTTTCAACTCAACTCAAGTGGTAACTGCTCCTTGTCATGTCCGACTACAAACTTTAGGTAAATTCACACCTTCAATCCGATCCCTGATCATGAGTGAGACGTCTATACAAATCGTGCCCTGCCGACAGCGTAATTGACCGAGCGAGCGAAGCGAGCGAAGCGTCTCCGTTTCAGGTTTGGGCAAAAATGCTTTCGTATGTCCGGTTGTTCTCCTCTACAGGTCGCATTTATGAACCGATTCTCGTGAAATTTTGTGAGCAGGTTGGAAAAATAAATAGAATTTTTTACTCGAGCCAGTTTTTTGATTTTTTTCAAAATGGCGGAGAAAAAAATCGCTACAACCCAAACGGCTCGATGGATATTAACAAATGAGGTGTCGTTGGATTCGTTAAGACCATGAGAGTGAAACAGATGAGCGAGCGAAGCGAGCGAAGCGTCTCCGTTTCAGTTTTGGGCAAAAATGCTTTTGTATGTCCGGTTGTTCTCCTCTACAGGTCGCATTTATGAACCGATTCTCGTGAAATTTTGTGAGCAGGTTGAAAAAATAAATATAATTTTTTACTCGAGCCAGTTTTTTGATTTTTTTCAAAATGGCGGAGATATGGGGTTTTAAAATGTAAAAAAATCGCTACAACCCAAACGGCTCGATGGATATTAACAAATGAGGTGTCGTTGGATTTGTAAAGACTATGAGAGTGAAACAGATTATATAATTTTAGTAAAAAGTCAATAGGTTGTATAAAAGATCGCGAAATGTAGTTTACAAAGTTATTGGTGCGGCTACTTTCATACTGCATGTACGTAACCAGGTACATTCATAAGTTTGTATGTGTTATTGAAAGAAAATTATTTGGGTTATTTTTTTTATGTGTGTTAGCAGTTCAGCTTTCCCACCGACATACTCGCGAGGTCTACAGCTCACAGAGCCACTAGTGTAATAAGCCCATTAGAAGTACTGCTTTTCCGGAGAACGAAAAACGAGTTTGTCGTTCCTGGCACGTAAACGGTATTTTTAAACGGTGCGTCTTCGAAACGCTCACTCCTACAACAAGCAATGAATGGCATTTTAGAAAAATATTTTATATAAAACATGGTGTGCTAAGTAAAGATCTGCTGAAATTGAAAATCAAATCAATTTCAGCTGTCAATTCTGTCTCTGTAAAGCAATGCCGATGCCGACCGGTCAGGCAGAAAAAACTGTTTTCCCATTTTCTTTTCCACAATTCCACCCCACCGAATGCTGTATGTAATCAAGCGAAGAAAATACCACCATGTCGAGAAAATACCGAGATGCCGCCGCTAAGCTGCAGCAAAACGTTCAAAAACATCTTCAAGTCATGAAAGAGATCTCTTCGTCGGAAGATGAAGATCCGTATGACTCCAGCGTCTTGGAGGGAGTCTTGCAGAGCTACAGGAGCGGTGGCGGTGACGCCCACATGCTGCGACGGACCAAGAACCTTCTGGAAGAGTCACTGAGCGGCCGACCAGTCACCTGCCTCATCTGTATAGGGTCAATCAAACGCCTCGACGCAATCTGGGCATGCGATCACTGCTACTCCTACTTCCACTTATCCTGCATACAGAAGTGGTCAAACGACAGCATCAGCCTGAGAAGCGAAGAAAACCAAGGCCCAGTAGCTGTTGTCAGACATAAAAAGATTGAATGGTGCTGCCCAAAGTGCCGTAATTCTTATACAAAAGAAGAAATACCTAGGAAGTATCGCTGCTTTTGCAGTAAAGTCGATGATCCGCAATTCCATCCCTGGTTGCTGCCTCATTCATGCGGAGAAATCTGTGGGAAGAGGTTGTCGGTCGGTGACAGCTGTCAGCATCGGTGCCTGTTGCTGTGCCACCCTGGTCCATGTCCCCCCTGCCCTCAGATGGTAAATGGAGTTTGCTATTGTAATAAAGATCGGAAGAAAGTGCGCTGTAGTGCAGCAAAATGGTCCTGCAACAAACAATGCCAGAAGTTACTGTCTTGTAGATCGCATAAGTGCGAGAGTAACTGTCATTTGGGAGACTGTCCCCCCTGCATGTTTACTAGCTTGCAAGCCTGTCAATGTGGGGCGGAAACAGTGAAACGACCATGCAATGATGCAATATGGCTATGCCAGAAAACATGCAACAAACCATACTCCTGTGGCTTCCACAAGTGTGAAAAAGTTTGTCACTCAGGGGGATGCGGCTTATGCCCCAACTCAGGCCTTCGATCCTGCCCGTGCGGAGCCAGAAAGCAGCATGTGGAATGTCCAGAGGTCCTGGACACATGCTTAGAGACATGTAGTAAGAAACAAGAGGGCTGCGAACATCCTTGTCCAGAGAAATGTCATAAAGGAAATTGCCCACCATGCCTGGTTCTTGTTGAAAAGAAATGCCAATGCAACACACATACTAAGTCATTGCCTTGCAGCAAAGAGTTCAGGTGTGACACCAAGTGCCGCGGGACTCGAGATTGCGGCAAACATGCTTGTGCAAAGAAATGCTGCAACGGAAGCTGCCCTCCATGTGAGAAAGCATGCGACAAGCCCCTACAGTGTGGACGCCATAAGTGTACCACTGTCTGCCACAGAGGGCCTTGCTACCCGTGCCCTCTAGACTCCAAAGTTACCTGCCGGTGCAAAGAAACCACTGTGACCGTCCCTTGTGGACGTGAAAGACACACTAAACCGCCAAAATGCAACTTGCCCTGCAAGATCAAGTATAAATGCGGGCATGCGGCAGAAAACGTACATTCCTGCCACTTTGGTGACTGCCCTCCCTGCAAAGCAGTCTGTGCCAAGACTTATAAGTGCGGCCACAATTGCACATCCATCTGCCACGAGAATGTTGCTATCACATTTAAACAGGTTCAAAAACCGGCTACTCCCTGGGAATATCAAGCACCAGAGACTAAGATGATGACTTTAGAGTGCCCACCCTGCAATGCACCAGTTCCTGTTACGTGTTTTGGGGAACATGAGACAGTGAATCAAGCTTGCCATAAAGCTGCTCGATACTCCTGCGGCCGCGCCTGTGGCCAGCCTAGCTCTTGCGGCAATCACACTTGCCTCGCAATGTGTCATCTTCTCAAGCCCAATTCAGAATTCCCCCTTGTGCTTTCCTTATGCGATCCTTGTTACATGGGCTGTCTTGTGCCCCGACCAGAGAAATGTGTTCACAAGTGTCCTAAGCAGGTCTGTCATCCCGGTGCCTGTCCACCTTGTAATGTTGTAAGACGGTCTCCATGTCACTGCGGACTCAGTGAGCTATATTTGAAATGTAACGATTATGCCACAGCAACTGAGGAAATGATGTCCTGCAAGCAGCAATGCCCAAAGAATATGCCTTGTGGTCATCGCTGCAAAAACACTTGTCATTCAGGGGAATGTGAAGCTCAAGTTTGCACCAAGAAATCGAAAGTCTATTGTCCTTGTAGCAACCTAAAGAAAGAGCTACCATGCAATGTTGCTAAAGGAAGTAACATTGCTTGTGATGCATCTTGTGAGGCAAAGAAAATGGCTGCACAGCTTGAGAAAGAAAAAGAAGAGAAAAGACATAAGGAGATAGAAGAAGAGAGGAATAAGAAGGAGCTTGCTGAGTATGAGTGGAAGATGAGTGGGAAAAAGAGGAAGCATAAGGAGAGAACTGTGGTTGGTAACCAGGACAAAGGAAACTGGCTCCAGAGGTATTTGGTTCCTATTTTGTCTGTTACTATAGTGATTGCTGCTTCAACATATTTCCTATTTAATATCTAGATTTATTTATTTGTGTATTCTAATTATGATTAGCCACGGAATTATGTAATGGGATTAGAATATTCACTTAATGCTCCTAAATAGGTATTACTGTTTGATTTGAGTTTGCACCATTTTTATTTAAAATAAATGTTACTAAAGAACATAATTCGTTTTGGATCTTAGCTGAACTTGGCCTATGATAACAAGCAATAACTATAATATTTTATTAAACTTCAACACAAAATAGCAGAAGTTACACAGCTTATTGAATACAACTTCTATTATTACAACGTACGTTACATCTCTATGCCCGATTTCACCAACAACATTTAGGGGACACTTAGCTCTTTTTCTTAGCTTTCTAGTTAATGTTTTGGAGGCCGAACTTTGGAGGTCCACTAATAGATCGGTGAAATTGGTCATACATAAATGCATTCTTCTCTTCTACCAACTTTTTTCTTGCAAGGACCAACATGCAAGACCTAAGATCGGCCCCAGTTAAAGATATATCCAGAGCTCTAATAAGCATAATTATACCGAGGCACATCATCAAGCAACATGGTGCAATTATTAAAAATGCTCGCATTATGATCGGCCCAACGCACAAAGGACCCAGAAACCTCCGCAGCGCATTCAATCAGCATTTTCATATTAGACACGGCAACACCGGTATCTCCGAAACGGTATTTCGTGTAACTACCCCGGGTCAACCTTTTATAGACATCACAGAACTTGTAAGAGTAGTCTTCTCTCCACAAACGATTCCTCCACGGCAGAAACCCGAGGTCCAAGTCGATCCGAGGACTCAATCCGTGCTCCAGTTCATACACAGCATCCATGAAATCGACGCATCGCAGCCACGAAGGAAGACTTTGTCCCAACGCGCGTCTCAGCATAGGATAGTGAAACCTGAAGCCATTATACGCCACGAGAGTCACCGGAGGTGTTAACGCCATCAGATAATTCTTCAAATCGTAGTGGACACCGTCCTCCAAATATAAATCGTATAAGCTTCGTGATCTCGTAAATCTGAAGCGTTCTAAAGGCTGGAATTTGAACACTTTAACATTGCTGTGGAGATCATAAGTCCGGGATAACAGCTGGTATCTGGTCACTGGTTTCAAGCATATCCTGGGTTCGTCGTAAAACTCCCAGTCATATTTGCAATCGAGGCCATATGAGCCTATGTTCAGGAACACGAATGTGTTAATTGGGACCATGGTGGTCGATATCGCATTGAGGGCGTCCGACCTTGGGGGATGTTCGCTTGGTACTGGCGGATACCTAGGTACCATGGTACCGTTTAGTGTATAATAGCAAACGATGCTTTACCTACTTACATTTCTTACGACCTTGAGTTGGTTGGCTCTGCTTTGCATGCCACATCTGGTTACGTACAATCGCGTTCTCAAGTTCTACCCTTTGAACTTTGTACCACCGTGTCTCTGCCTACCTAACCATCGGTTTTTTTAAGTGCCCGTATACTACCGTACTGCTAGGACTAATGTAGGTGTACGAGTTAAGTAGGCAGGTAGGTACCCTATTTCAGTACCTGTTTATCGAGTCGCTGAGGCTTAAGCAATAATAACATCAGCAGAAGAGGGTGTACCTATAGGTCTAATATCATGTCATTTCTATAGATTCAGCAAATCGTGACGCAACCTTCGTAACTAGTTAACACATAACAGAGCGTCACACTTTTATCCATACGGGGTGGCAGAGGTACAACTGTCCCCACTTTTAGCCAGTTATTTGATACTCCATTTTGCGTGATCTTAGCTAGTCCTTCGCCGCAGCGATGAAGGTATCCTCACGAAGGTTTCCATCAACTTTAGTAGTATATACGTATTAACTCATTGGTATGGCATTGGTCAGCACTTGGTTTCGAACATGCATCTCCTGTGTGAGAAGCAAGCGTTAAACCCACTATACCACTAGAAAATGCTAAGCTAGATGAGTTTAGCGTTTAGGCTTGTTGCGTTACCGACTGTACCTACTCGAAAATACTGGCTTGCAATAAAACCGTCATTTTAGGAAGATAAACCATATTTCCTTTGCTTGTGACTGGCACAGCGAAATACAGACTATACACGAAGATTGATAAAAATAGCAAATGTTGAGTTCACGACGGACTCGCCCCGGGTCACGCGCATCGGTCGACAGTACCTGCGTGGCTCTGGCCACCTCGAGTGGGAAAATAAATTTTGCCTGACAGGGGCCTACTCCCTCGTCGTACCTTAGGAGCATGATGGTCTCACCCTCAGACAAAAACTGTGAAATCACTTAAAGTTTGCAAATAAAAGCCATATAAATTACTCCGTAATGTAAATATTTATTTATTTATAACTATTGAAATATACTATGCGAGCCAACTAACAATAGGATCGCGTTTGTAGCCAACTTCACGTGATAAATGCCAAATTTGTAGGGTAGGGCCAGCAATAAAATTGCCGTTAGCTACCTACCCTCCCTTCCGTGTACATGCGCTCGTTTGTTACACATTGGATATTTTTGTTAAATTTGTTGTTTTGTTACCTTTGTTGTTGACTTTTATCGTTATTGTTTTTGTTAAGTGGCGTGGAAGAACTAGAATAATATTTATTTTTTTAAATCAAGAAAAATAAACTATTAATAATTCCTGGTTTGTTTTTTTGCACACCTTACAATATACATCATGTCATAACAGGAATCTTATTAGAAACACATTAGAATGACCACATACCTCATGAAAGATGATTAAATTTTTTGCTAGCATTTTTTTGCACACCATACAAATTTTAATGAAGTTTGTGAATATTGCGGGACAAGATGGCGTCTTGACAGTCCTATTGTTAGTTGGCTCGCATAGTAATAATCTTGACATGATAGAATTTTCAGTAGATTGGTATAAGTTATGTCAATTACAGGACCTGAAAGTCCTTACTGGAGCACACAAGTAAATAAAGAAACATGGTTACAATTAGTCATAATAAAAGTAATCTCTAAAAACCAAAAATCCTATCTAATAGGCTTAATTTCAGTCAATAGTTTACATGCACCATCAACCCATGGCAGAAACTCATTCTGTAATGCAACTACACATTCAACCATCATCATGCAATCTACCTCAGCTCTATGAGCATTCTCCTCTTCTTTATCCAACAGTCTTTTGTACAAAGATGACAGGTTAAACAACTCTTTCCCGCCATTTCTGTTTAGACTTTTTCTTTTTTCAAAAACATTCTTTATCACATTACTTTTCTTTTCTTCAATTTCAGTCTCAGATTCATCGTCAGTTTCAATATCTTCACAGGAAAGCTCGGAGAGAGATGAGCAAATATCATCAATTTGGTCTAGCTCTTCAGCGCTTACATCTAAAGCTGGCCAATCTTCATCTTCCGTTTCTAAATCAGATTCACTTTTTGAGTCAGGAGAACAAGAAATCTGTCTTTGTTTTAGACTGCTATAGTCTATGTTAGTGCCTTTCAATAGTCTTCGAAAACCGACCAAAGAGTCAGCACATAGCAGATCTTTGGGCAGTGATACTCCTGCATCATTGCATTCACCCAAAAGAATTTTAAAATCAAAGGTGTTACCGTTGTGCGCTATTAGGCATATGGGTTTGGGCAGGTCCTTCAGAAATGCGTAGATACTCCGGAACTTTTGACTAAAATATGGAGCGTGCTGTAGCAATTTGTTGTCCAATTTAGTCATAGTGGTTACCTCAGGGTGTATTTTTCTCCCTGGGTTGAGAACGAAGGTTAGTTTGCAAGAAGGCGGGATTTCGCCGAAAGGAGTCCGTTTTATGTCTCTTCTCTGCACAGCGACGAAGCTTGCTTCTATGATTTTCGTCTGGTTTCTTTCTTTCCATGGCAGGCCTGTGGTTTCGAGATCGAAAAAGACAAGAGTTTCTACTGGAGTCATTTCTATCATGTATTGTCTTTCTGGCCGTGGTATTTCACTGCTCACGATCGACTGTGGTTACTTGCACCTGTGTCCTTTACTGGAGATACGTGCATAACTATTTGATATCATATTTCGTCGATTCAACATAAAATTGCAAGCAAAACAAATCTCCCGATCGTGGAGGCGCGGTCCGAATACTCGGAGTCTCGGAGTTCTCGGACTCCGAAACTGTCTGTCAGTGTCAGTGAGTTCAGTGTCAGTGACGACCAACTGACCCTGACCCTGACCAGTGTCAGGTTCTGTTACTGTGTCAAATATTTTTATTGTTTCGATTGCGAATTCGTCATATTTGTATAACTCTGCTTAAGTATAGCAAAATATTGCCTCTCCGTTGTATTAATACCTCAACCTCAATGCTATGAAAGAAAGAATCCATGTTGTTGTGTGTGTGTGTGTATGTGATGCTTGGTGGAGGAACGCGGCCTTTCCTGAAGATGTGATGTCATTCGTTCGTTGGTCCGATTTTATTTTCATATTCTGATGAAGGTACCGTCATCTAGCGTCTCTTTGACATAATCATACACCTTTGCTACTCAGCAACAGGTGGCAGCAGTAGCAGACTGTAGTAGCAGTCAGTAATAATAATGCAAGCGCGGTAGCAATAGCAACTCAAAATTTTGTTAAGACGGCGCCCTAGACAAAAACAGCCTTTAGCAAAACACAAATCGCTCGGATTGATGCGTATTATTGCTGTACGTTTTTTTATCACGAGTGTCAGCGTGATTCGCTTTCCCATAAACTTAATTTTATTAATTTTGCTCGATAGAAAGTCTCTTGAAGTTGCCAGAAAATCTGTTTGTCACAATGTTTTATTTTACAATTTCGCACCGCATCTGAATTTGTGTTCTTGTTCATCTTGTCAATCTAATCATTATAAAAATGGCACAGTATGTTCCTCAGTTCGACTTGCTTAGCTTGGCTACCTTTTTTTTTTAATTTCCTATAAAATAAGTAAAGGAAATACTAAGTTCTGATTGCCTAGGGCCCGCCCTTAACTTTAACAGTAGAACAGTTCACTATGGGGTGCACTCAGTTCAGTAGGGTTCCGTCCGATGGGGGTTGCACTATGGGAGCAAGTTTTAGTTATTTTACAATCAAACCAATTTTAGGTGGTACAAAGTTCACCGGATCACATGTCTGTGCCGGATCAGTTAGTCAATAATAAAAACACTTATTTATTAGCTTTGTTTATTGAATATTTCACAATATTATTATTACAAATGGTAGATAGATCGCTAATCTATTTATTACACTTCTTTGAGTAGGTAGGTATTATAATATTGCTTTATTACACTTAAAAAATGTGTTAGGTGTCTACTATACAAACTAAAATTAACTACACTGGAGAAATATAAAAATCGAGGATTTATGTTATTTGAAATGGCCAAATCAAACAAGATCGAGAAGCATTCCTAAAAGGGTTAGATTCCAAAAGTATGTATTATACAATGTAGAATAAATGACTACGAAATTTAAAATAGGTACATAGAAACTGGTAGGTAACGTTAAAATATATCTCCTGGCACACGGGAATTTTTTTTTTTAACCGATTCTGCACCAACAAAATCATTTAATTATTAAATTAAACTTAATACGCCGCATATATATAATAGACTGGTTACTCTGTGTCGAAATTACAATTACTCATACAACGGATGAAGTCGTAAAATGTCCAGGTTCTAATAAGGGCTTCAGCAGATGTATCAAACTAAATTCGCGTGCGTAAGTACAAAATGTTAAATGTAAAAATATTCTCAAATATGTCTTTCGTCGATCACATCAAACCGCTAAGTGGTTAATATTTATCGTACCCGAGTATTCACCTCCGGCTTTTTATTCTTATGCACAGTTAGATTGAACCAGCCAGCTTTCTTGTTCTTGTCCTTCGGCATCGATATCGACCGAGAGATCCTCCCGCTATCGCTGTCTCCGTTCAAAACCTCGTTCGATTGGCTCTTCTTGTTCCTGGTACGCGATAGGGTTGCACTCTGCACACTATCATCCCTACCTCTGGTTTCCGGTTTCCTATACAAAGTAGTATTCGAACTGCTCAACCGACTGTTCTGTGGTTTTCGAGTCAGGGTAGTTTGACTGTAGGATCGTTTCTTCTGAAGCGTGGATCGGTCATCGGGTCTTGGTTTGTACTCTTTTGTTGGTTTTCTTGGTTTCTGGGCGTAGTGGACGTCGTGCTGGTCGCTATAGTGTTTCGGAGTCCAGGGTGCAAAGAGGGAGAAGCTCTTCTGGGTGGTCCTGACTTGCAGGTTCGAGGAGTTGACTGAAGAGACGTCGTCGCGGGATCGGTTCCTGGCCAAGGCACCAGGGTCGGGGATGTCGCCGACTGGAAATTGAAAAGTTGCATACATTTCACGAATAACGAGGTCCTCAGAAGGACTCATGGGCGGCGGAAGACGCCCCGGAAACACTTGGCATGCAAGTCGAGAAACAAGTCTCTCACAATAACTCATGGGTGATGTATACAGCCGCCCCGGAAACCTCACATGCTACTTCAATGAAGAGGGCCTTAGAAGAACTCCGGAAATGTCACATGGCTATAGCAAATCGAGTAAAGAAAACCATAAAAGAACTCATGGGTGGCCCCGGAAATTTCACATGACTAGAATAACGAGGTTCTTGCCAGCTACGTAGACGTCATTTAGGAAATTATTTTGAAGCAAGCTGTTGGCTCCTTCACACCAAAATATTATAAAACCATTGGAATTATACGATTCTTATATCGATGAGCCTTTACGTGCATAAAACTTCACCATTCATTACACATAATTATCTATACCTTTCTTACCTGTAGTAGCATGAAGGTACACAACGCTTCTTTGGGACTGGTGACTGGAGTCGCCCTCTGTGCTGCTCTCTCCTGATTGGTTGCCTGGTGTGCGTCTGCGCTGACGACTGGGAAAACATGCTTACATTAGGTTATGTAAATAGGTTCACAATCAAAGTATCTACTTTATTCGTTAACGGGACCTGGCTGGATGCGGCTGTTGAAGGGTGACGATAGAGAACGAACATATGGCCAGCTGGATGAAGACTGATGGTGATGATGATAACTGATCATCAGTCTATTAAGTAGATACCGAAAACCGGGGATAGCTATAAATAAAAACCGGCCAAGTGCGAGTCGGACTTGTGCACGAAGGGTTCCGTACAAAAAAAACGCAACGACTTGTTTAACCAAACTTTAGATGACAAAACTGCATGGTCTTTACCATCTCAGCGCACGGAAATCCAAAGAGGGGCGATGGACTGAGTCAGTACGTCTCTCCTCGGTGTATTTCCTTAGACTTATGTAGACATAACATTGTATTTTTAAGGTTCTGATATTTTAAAAGAGGTACGGGGGAGTTTCTTGCCCTTCTTTGCTCCATCCCTAAGCCCACAACTTCCGAACGGGCGGTAGTATACAAAAATGTTAATACTATATTGACGTTGATTTTATGGTCAATATTTTTTTTAACTGAACTGAACTGAACTTTGTATTCTATTTGTTGTGTGTGATCAAGACAAATACAGACAATTACAAAGAAGGAAGAAGGCATAGAATTTTCGTTCAAGAAGTTTGCCAGGATGCAATGGCAGCAAGTGGAGGTCTTTAGTATCTGAGTATCGTCTTCCGGGAATAAGGGATGAGCATAAATTATGTTATTTAAGTTGACTCACCTTAATTCCTGCTTACTGCTCCTCAATTCCGAAGAGCTCCCTCGATCGTCACTCCTCAAGTCTCCTCGACTGGCATGTCTCCTCACATCTGACTTGCTAGCCTTTAATGTCTTTGAGCTACTATGGCTCCTAGACCTGTCATAAGGAGACATTGGCGGTTTCATGATCACTTTCCTACCAACGTTACTTTCGGTCTCCGAGTTCGAATGGATCTCAGAAATATTGTGGAGGTTCCTCTTGTGGTTCCGCTTGTTTCTCACATCCTCTTCTTTGTGTAAGTTGGAAAGGGATGAACTCTTGTTTGAGAGCACGCTTTTGTCGACTTCGTCGCAACCGCTGGAGTTAGATGTGGTTTTTCGGAGTAGGGTGTGGGGTTTTCCTTGAGGATGGCTCTTGGATTTGGTGACGGTGCTATGCTTGAGGTTGGAGTCGGAGTCCTGGTCCGTGTCTCCGAAGAAGCGAAGGTTCTTGGCCGGGGAGTTCAGGGGTTTAGTTGGTTTTGACCAGGTCTTTCTGGCTGTTGCTTCGTCTTCTGTTGTGGCGCCATTTTCTTTCTCCACCTGGAATCATTAAAAACCTGGTTAACTCAATACTATTAACTGGATAACTATGGCCACTCTTTTGATAACTATCATTCTCTATCTCCACAATAAGTTAATAACAATGATTTCCTGATTCTTGAAACTAACTATATTCTGTCATATTATAGTCTGTGGTTAACTGTTTGGTCCCACACCAGGAAATCCTGTGTCGTGGGAGAAAATATCTCAAATTAAACATAAACACATACACATTTACATACAGCTATAGATATACATTGCTTCTGGCCCCACACTAGGTTACCCTGTGTCGTGGGAACCAGAAACAGCGACATCACAAACATGTAAACATCCAAGTTTGGTTTAAATCAAGAAAGGAAAATAATATGGTCAATGGTCAGCACCGGGATTCGAACGTGCACCTCCTGCCTGCATGAGAGGCAAGCATGAAACCCACTAGACCACGGAGCTCTAAACTATTAATACAATAATACAATACAAAATCGTTTATTGTTAAATAGGTTTACAACTTTTTACAGTATCCCTAGACCCCACACTAGGATTCCCTGTGTTGTGGGAAAATTAATTAATAAAATATTAATCATACCTTATTATTCTTCCCGCGCTTCCTCGTCAGCCGGTCCAGTGACTTGAACCAGTTGCCAGCGGTGGTGGCAGGCGGCGCGGGGGTCGCGGGCGGGTGTCGCAGCGGCGGGGACGGGGTGGGCGAGGGGGTCGCCAGGCGGCGACGCTCGCGGTATCGTTCGGCCTGTGGAAATAATAAATAAGTAATAACACAGGTAAGCTTGGGCGTAATCTTTAATTTCTGTATAATTGTGCCTCTGCCACCCCGTATGAGAAAAAGCGTGACGCTTTGTTGTTGTTGTTGTTGATAAAACAGATATACTTTCAGTTAAGTTATAAAAGAAAAGTGGCCAAGTGCGAGTCAGACCCTCCCGTGAAGGGTTCCGTAGTAGCAAGTAATTATAAGACTGGATGTTTGTGTTGTAACTTTGTTTTTCATAGTGTTTGTATGAATGACAAAGTTATCTTTGCGGTTTTTAATAAATGTTTTATATCTTAAAAACTGCTTAATAATTTTCGTTCAAAGTTTGTGTTGACACAGCATATTTTTTCTCTCACTTGAAATTAGAGGGGGGATACATTTTTTCCACTTTGGAAGGGTTAACGATTGACTTTGAGGAAGAATAGTTTTAGGAACCTTAACTTCATTTTTAAAGACCACAGACTATAAACTCCCTACACATATAGGTTTGATGAAAAAATATTTTTTTGGTGTCAGTTCCATGTATGACGAGCCCCCCTTAATATTTAATTTTTTCAATGTTTGTATAAAAATCGTAAAGCGGTTTACAAAATACATCTACATACTAAGTTTCAACTGTGTAGTCCTAATAGTTTTGGAATAAAGTTGCTGTGACATACGGACGAACAGACAGACAGACTTAAGTAGAAACTATAAGGGTTCCTTGTGTAGGGGGACACAGTATTGTCGAGTCAACATTTGTAACCGAGGTAGCCGGATATATAATATAATTCGGACTTATTAATTAACCACAATAGACTCATTCATTAAATACCCTAAACTTGTTTTTCTAACGGAACCCTAAAAATGCATGTACGAAGGCGAGAATAATCTCTAACAGGATATTTCTTCCAGAAAACCGTTACGCAAGAATTTTACGTTTCTGGCATTTGGCATGTCTGGCATCATGCGAAGGATTAACACAACCTTTTAATATATTATTACATGCTTCAAATCAAAACACAGCGATGTAACAAAAAGCGTTGATTCATTACATGATTAGGATTAATGATGATCAGCCAGAACTATTTTACAACCTGATTTTTAACCGACTTCCCAAAGGAGGAGGTTTACAATTCGTCCGGATGTTTTTTTTTATGTCTAAACCCCGATAGCGCCTAAACGGATGGACCGATTTGGAAAATTATTTTTTTGTTTGAAAGGGTTTACCTTCCCATTGGTCCCATTGACACCAGGTCAGGATCTGATGATGGGATCCTGGAGAAATCGAGGGAACTCTTCAAATATTATAGGCAGACCTAAAGTGATTTTTGTGTTTTTCATAATAACTCGTGCAAATGCACATGGTAAGCATAATATTGTGATGCGGAACTGCTGATGAAGACCACATATGGCCACCAGATCTGCTCAATACTAGGTACAAATACAATGCGTGGCTGACGGGCAGGCAACGCATAGCCTAAACCGGTGGACCTAGAGCCATGAAACTTTGTACAGAGGTTCCTTAGTAGCGTGGGGTAGCACTGAGATGGGATTTGACAAAATTAATTCCCCAGGGGGGGGGGGGGATAAGTAAGGGGTTACAGTTTGTATTAAACTCAATCTAATCAAATAGGGTTTGTGGAAGTCGGTTTTTCTAAAGTTTACTTTTTGTTTCAATTATTGAGTTACTTATTATAAGTAGGTACATTATTCCTTAAAAAATAAGTGCAATGAACTTGGAAGACATTGGATTATTTGGCTTACCAACTTGTCTGTACTATATATACCTAACTTTAAATGTCGCTCTTAGGTCCGTATAAATAAACCGCTCTCAGCTAGGAAAGTTATGGTTGTTTGACAAGAACCATATTGAATGTTTCAAAATAACGCGCCTGACATGGCTCTCAGAGTTGAGAGCAGTTTATAGTCGGTGACTGGTCAAACGTCACTCGTCCATCCGCCCAAAGTCCACGGCCCGGAATTAGATTGTGTGAAGTGTTGCAAAATTACAGTAATTTTTCTTCCCGCCCGCCGCCGCTTGAACAATTGTTGAAGGACATAAACACATATAAACCGTTATATAAATACATCAAAAACACAGTGCAAAAATTATAACTTAATATAAATGATTGGACCTAACTTTGTAAATACTAAAAACTCCTAAATAAAGACGTGGCTCAAAGGTCTCTGCAACCAGGCCATTAAATACATTAAAAAAAAAAAAAAAGAATTAGATTGTTTCTGGGACAGTTTCCCTAAAAATCCAACAGAGGACTCTGAAAGTGAACAGATTTTTAGAATATCCTATACTCTGTGGTAATTGTCAAAGTCAGCTCTCTAATTGTTTCACTGCTCTGTGGTTCTTGTAACAAGAACCACAGAGCAGAGAAACAATCAGAGTCGCGTTCTGTGTCTCTGTTCTCTGTTTCACTGCTCTGTGGTTCTTGCTACAGGAACCACAGAGCAGTGAAACAATTAGAGAGCTGACTTTGACAATTACCACAGAGTATAGGATATTCTAAAAATCTGTTCACTTTCAGAGTCCTCTGTTGGATTTTTAGGGAAACTGTCCCAGAAACAATCTAATTGAAACCCACATCGAGATAAAGTTCAAATCAAAACCCATGACAAACAGAACAAAAGATCGTGGTATTTTGTGGACGCTGGAAGTTATCGTTTCGTTTAACATTGTCTACAGGCACTGTTGGTATTAAGCTATTGTCACATGATTGATTTCACAGATGCAGAGCTACTGGTATGATAAGTACACCAATTACACAATTACACAATTGTGTTTCGTGTAAAAGCGATGCGTTTATAGATGCACCGAGGCCACCCGGTGGCCATATGGTCCGCGACCTTTACAGCCTTATTGGAGACAGCCTTCGAGTTCACACGGATATTTTGGATTGGTACGGCTTTTTATTAAGACGGCCCCCTAGGCAAAGACAGCCTTTAGCAAAACACAAATCGCTCGGAATGATGAGTATTATTGCTGTACGTTTTTTCACTAGCTTTTTTATCGCGAGTGTCAGCGTAACTTCGCTTTCCCGTAATTTTATTAATTTTGCTCGATAGAAAAGTCTCCAGAGAAGTTGCCAGAAAATCTGTGTGTCACACACAATGTTTTATTTTACAATTTCGCACCGCATCTGAATTTGTGTTCTTGTTATTTATCTAATCATTATAAAAATGGCACAGTATGTTCCTCAGTTAGACTGGCTTACCTTGGCTTCAACCTTTTTTTTTAATTTAATTTTCTCTAAAAATAAGTTAAGTATGAAATTCTATGTTCTGATTGCCTAGGGACCGCCCTTAATCGACTTTCTGTCATGGCCGCCTGTCGGGTTGATAATAAATAGTTACTAATGAGTTTATCCATCTATCCTTTACAAAGATTTTACTTAGCAACAAATAAATCCTAATCACAATTTATTAAATGCTATTGCGTAAGTATAGGTGAGAGGATAGCCCATTAATGCCCCCACCGAGGGCCACAGGCCTTTATCCTGAAACGAGTATGATAGAGCCATACTAGAAGTTGTCTCAGTGGGGGTTGTTGGAGGTGTTTATTACGACTCCTACTACTAAGTAGCCATAGTACCCGGGGCCTATCACTTAACGCGGCCTCCAAAATACGAAATGTCCAATAATGTTCGGTAAATACTCTTAGATCAGCACAGGATTCAAACCGGCATCCACCTGCGTGAGAAGCCAGAGCGTGAAGCCACTAGACCTTAAAAGTCTTCACTTTTACTTGTCAATAAAGGCCGGTCCACAAGTGTCTATAGTTCCAAGTAAAGGTCGCATATCTTGTAAAACGTTACATAAACCACGGAGACGGGCCATCTAATTGTATGGCATCGGAGACGGGCCATCTAATTGTATGGCATCGGACATTTAAGAGAAGGTTAGGTTAAGAAGATGCAGCGAATAAATAATGTAATAAATAACAATTGATCAGAGCAACTTTGGTTTTCAAAAGAATGTAAGTTAGATAGATAGATAATCCATTTATTCACTGTAAGAATACACACAAATACAATAAGATTCTTACAAAACTTAAAAAAATATAGAAAGAAACTATACATGTGCATATTCCACAGTGAATAGGCCCTGGCTCAGCATGTGTTGCAGATAACTGCAACGCTGGTAATTCTGCCAGGACCCATTTTACAGTGCGAGTGGAAGCTTCAGCTCATCTTCAGTAATTTTAAATTATCCTATCTTAAGTAAAAGTACTAGGTCCAAAACTAATGGAGAAATGTAGTACCTAATTAGTTCTCGAATCAAATGTTATACAAAATAAATACTGGGATCTAGGAAAAAATAGTACGGTATAAGTATAAGTTCTTGTGATACACTTTGTGCTGTAAGATTTTATGAATAAATTTATTATTATTATTATTATTTACTGGTTGCTGGTTGCTGGACCGTGTCCGGAACACCAGGTTGCGTGTCCGGAACACCGAGTTGCGCTCCAAAACTAAAATAAAAGACGTAGCTGAAAAAGCGGCCGAATTGAAGTGGGACTGGGCCGGCCACGTTGCTCGTATGCAACCGGACCGATGGGCCAAACACATGACACTCTGGGTCCCACAAAACGCAAGGCGAGGTCGAGGCCGCCCTAGAAAACGTTGGAGTGACGAGCCGAGGGACCACAACAAGAACTGGTGGGAAGCGGCTCAGGAGCGCGATGCATGGAAACGGGGAAGAGAGGCCTTTGCCCAGCAGTGGGATGCTATAGGCTAATAATACAATTTTTTTTTTCTTTTTATTGCCAATTCAATTCCAATTAAATTTCTAATACTAATTATTTCAATTTTCAATTCCATTAATAACATAACTAATTTCATTATTTAATTTTGATTTTCTTATGTAATTACTTATATAAATTAAATTGTGTAAGTACTTGAGCCACTGTTGTGCGTCCGCTTTGGCCCTGGCAGAATACCAGCGTCACAGATTCGTCTGTGACATTGCTGAGTCAGGGCCATTTCACTGCCGTGGTACAGTCACATAACCACACAGCTGTTAGGTACCTACTGTTTTTTGTTGTTATTAATTATGTGTGTGTACCATGTCAAATGAATAAATGAATTATCTATCTATCTATCTATCTATCTATCTAATAATAATAATAATTATAATTATTTACCTTTTGACAGTTGTTACTATTGCGTTAATATGTACACCGTATTGCATGATATTTTCATCGCAGAAAAAATAATTCACCAAGTTAAAAACTTAAAAAAAAAACCGACTTCATGACCTATAACTTAGTCCTCCAGGCTCGGTACCTACACGAATGTCGTCTATAGACCTCAAAACGAGCCTACGAAATCTGTCTCCTGACAGTGAAGTCCAATACGTATAACATAATATAAACGAATATGCGATACTAACAGCCAGAATTTATCTCACGACAATGACTATAAACACCGAAAAGACTGGATGTATAATGTCATCCAGGTAAGAACAAATTAAAATTCAATAAATCACAAAAAATGGGACCAAACTATTGGGCTTCTCTTTCGAACAAAGAAAGAATTCTTGAAATCGGTTCATAAACAGTACCAGTTTCGATATAATAAAACAAAAATTAATATAAAAAAAAAATATAATAACCCCTTCCTTTTTTGAAGTCGGTTAAAAAGAAAAGTGGGCACATTATTGTGCCTCGGTCACCCCTTATGGGGAAAGGAGTGACACTATGTTATGTTATGTCAGAAATAATGGGTTTGGAGCTGTCAAGGGTTAATGCACTCCCAGTTTTTTTTGGTTTAACAGCCGAGAGGTTTACTTACATCTAATTGAACCCCAAAAGTAAGGTTTTTGTGCCGTGGGATCTTGTCGACCGACTTTTAAGTCCAATTAGTATAAATGTGACAAACGCCGAAATACTATTTAAAACTTTTCTAGCTGCCATATAACGGGTTAATGATATTCAATGAGATTTACCGTTGAGGCATTTTTTGGTACAAAATCATAAACATTTACGTACAGGCACATACAATGCTTCTGGCCCCACACTAGGATACCCTGTGAGGTGGGAATCAGATACAGTTACGTCACACAAACATAGTCATCATCCAAGATCTGTTTTTTTTAAAGATTTGTCCACAACCCGAATTCGAACCCAGGACCTCTCATTTGAACGTCAAAGTCAAAGGTTTTCTTTTCATTGGCATTATGTTTAATGTTTAACTTTTTGCTAAGACAGCAATTCGATATAGTTTTTTTAGAGATTGACGACCTCTGTGGCGCAGCGGTTGCGCATCTGCCTACCATGCGAGAGGTCGCGGGTTCGAATCCCGGTTGGGGACAAAAAAAAACACCTCCGGTCTTGGATTGTCGCTGTTTCTGGTTTCCACGACACAGGGTATCCTAGTGTGGGGCCAGAAGCTATATATATGCCTGTATTTGTTTACTTTATCTGTCAGCTTAGTGTTTTAGTATTTTTTCGGCGGGTTTCGTTCGTCTGGGGTCATCAGCCGCTGAGGTCAATGTCACCTCACAATTGACAGTCGATGACGTCACTTAGCAAACTTGTTCGCGCCACCTTTCGTCGACTTAACACTGAATAGTTTAGACATGGGTTTAGCAGGTTCAAGGATAAGTGGAGGTGACTGCGGAACTTAGATAGAAGTTTCAGCTTACTTTTTTGAGGAATAGGAATTTGAATTCATCTCTTTACTCAAACAAAGCGAGCACAGTCGACATTGCCGCGCTGCTTGGAGGAGCCAGAAAAGGTGCCGGTAATTTCCTGTGAAAATCCATTACTGTCGAGTTTTAGCGACCGGCAATTACCTGTGAAAACCCATGATTGTCGAGCTTTGTTTCAAAAATGGTAGCAAAAAGGCCTTTATTCTAGTTTGCCCATCAAAGGTATCAATGCTGACCGCGCTGTATAGGCCTTGAGCTGCGCTTGCGGCCACCAGCAGCGCGACCAGCAACGCCGCCATTACAGACCGCGGCAGTAATGTACTGTTGCTGAACCAACAGAGCAGCAAAATTTAATATTTTTGACATCACACACACACCTATCACGCAGGAGATGCAGGTTCGAATCCCGGTGCTGACCATGTACCATGAGATAAGTCATCTATCTTAAGTAACGTTATACAGATACGATCTACCGGTGATGAAACAACATCATCAACAACATCGTGAGGAAACCTTCATTACTCCAAAGCTGCGCCGATGGGCAGCCCCCTGTTACGGGAAAATGAGGTAAACAAAATGAGGTTAAACAAAATGAGGTAAACAAAATGAGGTAAGCAAAACACTGGCCAAAAGTGAGCACAGTTGTGCCTCTGCTATTCCGTATGGGAAAAGGGGTGACGCTATGTTATGTGAATGGGAATTCAGATGTTCATCTCTTTGCCGGACTAACAGAGCAAAAGTAAAGCGCTTATTACATTACGCTGTCGGCAGGGCACGATTTGTATAGACGTCTCACACTGATGGAACGACTAGAAGTGAGTCAGACAGGGCCCTGCCGACAGCGTAGTCTAATAGGCCCATAGAGAATGTACTCTCACCTGTTATTTGACTATTTACATAGGTAGTAAAATCCTTAATTGGCCTAATTAATTAATTAATTAATTTATATTCTTGTTTAATTTTTATGTACGGCTGCGGATTTTTGTGCAATAAAAAAAAAACATAACTTAATATTTTTGAGAAGCTGCTGTGTCCGTGTTTAGGCAGTGATTAAATACGCCATTTTACTTGAAATGGGGCTAGCCCATCGCCGCAACTATGTAGAGTAGAGTAGGTTCTGTGGTCCAGATATTTCTGTATAGTCCTTGTAAGTCTTGGCGCCAACATAGGCGTTGTCGGAGGTTGTCCTTATAAGGAGGTTTCACCTCATGCGGCATTACACTTTAGCAGATTTACCAGATGTTGTTCTGTTTAGGTATTTAGCGGTATGTGTAGTGAATGTTGTCTTGGCGCCTTCCCACATTCATATTGATTTTAGGGTTACGGTTTGATATCGGTCACGTGCAAGTCGAACTCAAACATGAAGAGTTCCGTACCATCGCACAAGAACTACAAAACATGTCTCTTATAGGGACCCCCGCCGAACAAACGGACAGCGGAGGCCTTAGCATTATAAAGTATTTATGTATAACCAAAACAGTTGGATAAATTGTCTAAGGTGGAGGCATAGTAACAGTGTCTCAGACCATTAGGAGGAGGAGGTTCAAAAACTATGTCAAAAACGGCCTATTGAAGAAGTCTTATTACAGTGTAAAAGAATATTTAGATGACAAAACTGCATGGTCTTTACCATCTCAGCGCACAGAAATCCAAAGTGGGGCGATGGGCTGAGTCAGTACGTCTCTCCTCGGTGTATTTCCTTAGACTTAAGTAGAAATACATAACATTGTATTTTTAAGGCTCTGATATTTTAAAAGAGGTACGGGGGAGTTTCTTGCCCTTCTTTGCTCCATCCCTAAGCCCACAACTTCCGAACGGGCGGTAGTATACAAAAATATTAATATTATATTGACGTTGACTAAGTAATATGTATGATTTTATGGTCAATATTTTTTTGAATTGAATTGAATTGAATTGAATTACATCGCTGTCCGTCCGTCGGTTTGTCAATACTATTCTTTATTCATTCGGCCCACTGCCATCAATACCATTCAAGACTGTGTCCAAACAAATGGCTTGTGAATTATTTGAATATCATCTCGAATCTTCCATTAACCGAGAGCACTATCTATAGTCAGCTTGTTGCAGTAATAGGTACCAGGAATGGGTAAAGGGCCCCAGAAAGTGAAAGTACTCCGAGGACCGCGGAGCTAGTATATACGGAGCTGCCTAATTGTCTATCTCCGTGGTATGTATGTAATTTTATATAATGGTAGTTGAGCAAGTAAATCAAACAAAGCTGAGACGTTAAAATTCATATAAGTCAATCTGTGCTTTTACATAATCAAGATAAATTAAGATTTATGTAATCACCGTCTCTTCATGTGGAATTTTGGTTAAGTGAAGATACAAATGGTGAAAAATATCAACTAACGAAACGTCACCCCTATAACGGATACATGGTTTTACTTGTTTAATCGGAACGAGCACCCAAAAAATATATGGCTGCAAAATTGCGTCCAAACGGTATGAAAATAAGTATCTAAGAAAGTTTCTAGCTCAAACAAAGGGTTTTCCTAACGTGTATGTAGCACGTTTGATTGTTTTAATAGGTTTGCCTTCTCCATCTATACTACCTCCACGATGTTTGCTATACCTGTCTGTGTATATCACAGGTGCCGACTGCAAGTACTGGGAAGGTCGATTGGAAACAGTTTGAGCGATACGATAGCCGTGGAAACAATGGAAGACCATCATTGGTTCAGTTGAATGTCACTTGAATTAGCCAAAGCAGCATCCATCAAACTCAAACAACGCAAAACAATGTGAATTATCATTTCTATTACCTCTCTCTATAAGTAAGCTGAAGTTGAAATTCTGAGTACCAGTACTGGTTGCACAGAAGTATAAAAGGGCTTTATATCTTACTTTTTAGGGTTCCGTACCCGAAGGGTGCCAAACGGGACCCTATTACTGAGACTTCACTGTCCGTCTGTCCGTCCGTCCGTCCGTCCGTCCGTCCGTCCGTCTGTCACCAGGCTGTATCTCATGAACCGTGGTAGCTAGACAGTTGAAATTTTCACAGATGATGTATTTCTGTTGCCGCTATAACAACAAATACTAAAAATCAAAATAAATTTAATATTAAGGGGGGCTCCCATACAACAAACGTGATTTTTTTGCTCATTTTTGCTCGATATTGATAATGGTAGCAGGTAGACGCTTAAAATGTTCACAATATATTGAGTATATTATTTACTTAAAAAATAAATAATTAAATTAAAATTAAATTAATATTTAGGGGGGGCTCCCATACATTTTTTTTGCGGTTTTTTATAGATAATGGCACGGAACCCTTCGTGCGCGAGTCCGACTCGCACTTGGCCGGTTATTTAACACCTTTTTATTAGGTTGTGTTGTGTGTGACATGTTGTAACTAATATAAAAGTACATTATTGTTCTTTTCTGCCTGCCTCTCTTCCGCGCGGGAAACAGGTTGGGCATATGTATGTATATGTATGAACTTACCAAAGCCGGCGAGTCCAGTGGACCAGCAGTCTTTGACCTGATCATCTTCTCCCTTCCGTCCACGGAGGGTCTGTTACTCCTCAAGTCGCTCTCCCTGTCCGAAGACCCGTACCGTCTCCGTTCCTCCCTGTACGTCTTCGTTCTCCGGTCTTCTCTTCGGTCTGTTCTGCGGTCTTCTCGGTATTCTTGATGATACTTCTCTGGCTCGCTGTCGTGAGGGTCCGAGCTTCGGTATCTGTTGGTAGGCACAGGTGGGTAATATAATAACACAGTAATTTGGGATTAGTAATTTTAGATTATTGGGTAGGTAATTAAAACAAGATAACTGGGTACCTAATTAATTACACAGCATTTACCCTAAATTTCTGAGTTATAGTGGGCTCTTGGAGAGGCCCATAACCAGCAGGCAGAAATAAAGAGAGAAACACTTTACGACAGATTCTGGTTTATAAGGGATTAGCACAAATTAGCAAATATGTATCAGAGTAAATGAAGTCGGTTATCTATTCAGTCAGACAATACGGATATCCTGGTAGGAAGATACATGTTGCCACTCCTGAGACCATGGGTAGATTTTTCGATTTTCTTTTTTAAATTACGAGTATTTTGGCATGGTACAGCATATTTCGAACAAAATAATGAACTTTTTGGATGTCCTTAATTTAGGACAAAAATACTACCCCCGGGTCTCAGGAGGATAAAATAGACACATAAATGTTGGTGTTGCCAGCATGCTCACCGATCGATATCCTCACTCCTCTGCCGTCGCTCATCATCACTGGGCTCCGGATCCCTGTAGCGACGGTACCCGCTGTCCCTACGGTACCCACTGTTCTCAACCTCTGGGCTCTTCAGCACGCGGGTGCGAGGTCGTGCGGCTAGCTCCTTCTCACTCTTGCTCTTCTTGGAAGAGTCGCGGGAGAACAACTGTTTTACCTGGGGAGGTGGTAAATTTGTAGTTGTTTCTTTGGCTTTCTTCTCTGACAGAAGAGGCAAAATATTGCCGTGTACTAGCATATTTGTTTATATCTACAGCAATAAAGTCTTTCTTTAGGATATGAATGCATGGAAGAATATACATTGACTCGTTTAGCTTAGATACTCTAGGATTAGGAATTTGGGATACCCCGTTCTTCAGGAATCAGAAAAAGAATCTGCAACCACAAATCGTATCACATCATCATCGACACACGATCCGAGATATTTTATCTACTATACAAGGATTCGAACCCATGACACGAAGTAATTTAAGCTTCTCTTGTTCAGAAGTTTGTGTATCAGCTGCAGTATCAAAGGTTTTTGATGATAACAATTATCAGATCGAACGCCAGATTAAGAAGAATGTATATTTTCTAAATGAGTTATGGTGATAAAACATACCTTCTCAAGTCCAGACAGCTTTTTAGCCTTCGGTGGCTTGGCACTGACTTTGTCATCAATCCTGCTTGGACTCCTATCAAATCGTCTTGGATCAAAGCGGGATCCATCATCAGCACTCCTCTCCCTTGGCGCATACTCCTTCCGAGGATAGGCACTCCTCTCAAATCTGGTCACATATTCTCCGTTAGCATAGATCTGCTCGCTTGGATAGTTATCCTCTGTATGTTGTCTTTCGCTTTCTAATAGCAAAGAAGTATTTCTGACATCATCATCGCTCTCGTGTCTATGCAGTCTGCTTCTGGGGATTTCTCCGCTTGAGTCCTTGCGGAAGTCATTTTCGATTCCAGAGTCTACTAGTCTGCTGTCGATATCCCTGCGAGGGGATCTAGCTTCCCTGTAGTAGTCTCTACTATCTCCTGAGTCATGACGCTGGACAGCATGAGACTGCTTTTGTTTGTTCTTTTCCCGTTTGAGAGAGTTGTGGTACGTTCCGGGGTGTTTCGGATCGTATCTGGTGTTGGCATAGTCGTCATCTCTCTCTTGGTTTATTTCAGGGTTTGAAGCATAATGGCCTTTTCGTTTGCCAAACCAGCTTTCCTTTTTCTTTCCGTTGTACTTTTGACCGGATTGCAGAGTATCGTGACCAGAGGTAACATTTTTTGTGTTCACTTTGTACTTCTTTTCGGAATAGTCATTGGGAGATGATCTCAGTTTGCCAGCATTAACAGTTTCAAGACTTGGTGGTTCGTATTCTGGTTCTGGTGGAATTAATTTTTTGCCATCTATGTAGCGAGTGGGTTCATCTAGATAATTTCTTCTATCAATTTCGTCTTTGTGCGCCTTTTCAAAAGTTTTCGTTTCTGTACTATATTTTGATTTGTGATTATCGGAATCATATTTGTTATAGTCCTCGGTAACACTACTTTCGGTATAGCCATCCTTTTCCAAGGTTTGTTTGTAGTACCTAGCTGTTTCATTTACATACTTTTCAGTGGCTTTCATACGCTTTTCAGCCTCATAAATAGGGTCTGTCTCTGTTAGATATCGAGTGAGAGGTTCCCCTGTATTGATGCGTCGCTCAAACTTTCTAGCATTAAGACGAGACTCAAGAAGCTGTCTTCTATGACTTAGCTCATTGAAATTTGGATCAATTTTAGAGTCAAGTTCAACAAATGGTTTTCTCTTGTTATCCATACCATCTCCTCTACCTCTGAGTGTAGTATCAATGAAATTGTGTGAGCGGTCTTCTTTTGTTGGATACTCATTGGCATATGTGGGTTCAAAGTCGTTGAAACTAGTAAGTTTGTATTCCCTGAATCTTGGCCTAATTGGTGAATCAGTTACCTTGTAGTCCCCGAGACTATCAAAATTATTATCATTTCGTTTGTATGTCTTACTATTTTTGTGATTTGGTGATATCTTGTATCTATCTTCATAGCCTAGACCTTCATCTTCGTCGGACACGTTTCCAAATCTTTCCCTTGAAGGAGAGTAAGTCTTATGTATAGTTTGCTTGCCAACATTACTGGTGCCATTCTCTCCATGATCTCTAACTACAGCAGCATAAACTACACCTTTCCCTGTCATCTTATTGACCGGTGACGGTACTCTATCAGGGCTCGTATTTCTGACAAATAGATTTGGATCCGGACTTAGCGATGGTCTGGTATATGAAAATGGTTGGTTGACACTTCCACTTTGATGAGAAAGCATTTGTTTTTTGGAAGAGCTATGTTGATCTTCTTTCAGAATTCTTACTATAGGGTCAACTGTATGACCTCGAGTCAATGGTGGCTTCTCCGGCGGCTGTTGGCTACTATGAATCATATCTTTGCTGCCATATATATTTTCTTCAATCTTTCTTATGCTGTCTTTAATCCTGTCTTTTATTTCAACTGGATTAATGTCTTTTCCTCTGATGTTGTCGATCTCATCAACCAATAACGTTTTCTTTATATCAGTTTTCCGTCTTGGTGTTTCTGTGATGGGAGGCGATGGCGATAACTCTTTTTCTAAAGATTTCCCTCGCTTAGTTCTCACTGGAGGTTTTGGCTCCTTTTCAGGGCTTTTGTATCTTGGTGGTTTTTCAATTGGATTAATTACCTTTTCTTTGTTTGATTGGTCATCAGACTTATTGCTATTCTGCTGTGTTAATTTCTTTTTGAGAAATGTATCTAATGGCGGTGTCTTTTTGAAATAATCTTCACGAGGAGAACTCTCTATAATCGGTGACAATTGAGTCTTTTTATTTCTCAGAGATTTGAGAAACTCTTCAGTTTCACTTCCAGATCTTTTTCTAATCGGCTTCGGTTGGGTGTTATTCAAAGAAGTATTAGACTTAAGATCAGATACATCACTCTTGCTTCTTTTGACTATCGGTTTAACTTTAACCGGTGTATCAGGACTTTTGTTCCTCTGCGCTTTTCTAAATAGAGTTGAGAGTGACGTTCTTTCTTTTCTCTTCTTTGGGCTCACATCGCTTGTAGATCTACCTAATGGCTTCTTCTCTTCAGTACCTTCGTCACTGTTCCTCCTATCCACTGGTTCCTTGCTTTTCTTCCTGTGTGGGAGTGAGAAAAACTTCTCTGGCGGATGATCAGCAGTGCAGGTGATGTTGCCTGCTTGTTCTATGACTTTGTTGGCTTCGTCTATTAGCTCTTGTTCGGAGAGGTGGGTGAATGGCTCCTTCCTTGTCGGAGGTTTGTGTTCGATCGAGGTGCTCCGCGATTCTCGCGGTTTACCTGTGGATACACATACACATTTTTTTACAGGCACAAACATGGCTTCTGGCCCCTACACTAGGATATCCTGTGTCGTGGGAACCAGAAATGGCGACGTCACACACATAAAGATCTAAGATCTAGGGGCCCTTTTTCTTCCTTCAGAATTCGAACCCGAGGCCTCTCGCTTGGGAGGCAGAGCCTCGAGCCGAAACACTAGAGAGGTCGTCAAGAATCTAAGGATAATGGATTAAAGTCATCTGTCTGTGTCGTGTGTGTGACTCATTTACACAGAGCCACAATCTTAAATGTGGAATGGCCAAAACGAAAATTATTGACACCACTATGAAATCGTCACCGAGACTTGGAGTTGATGGTGGCGCCATCACTCATTCTAGAATGCGTTTCATCAAATAGTTCCTTTGTCGAAGTATTTATTGTCATACGTTAAGTACGAAAATGGCTTGATCCAAAGGAACTATTCGGTGAAACGCAGTCTACAGATAAGATTACCAACATCTTGACGTTTCAAACGAGATATGTTTGACTATTAAAATTGATTTGATAATTATATTAAGTCTCTTGTTTTTTTAAGGATTACGTAAGAAGGAATCGAAAAAAAAACTTTACAGTCACAAAAAAGGCGCTTTATTAATGCGTTACAAAGTTAAAAGTTTAGTACATTAGTTACGCTAGCGGCTGATATTCGCAGCTCAATTCTGCAAATGTTTAAGTCCCAGGTTGATTAGCTTCCAAGCCCAAACTGGGACTTACCAGTAACATTAGATATCCATGCATTTATTTATTCTCTAAACTTATTTATTACCCATTAATTTCAGATTGACATGGCAAAAGTTACGAATCAAAATAATATAATAATTGAAACAAAAAGTAAACTTTAGAAAAAACCGACTTCCACAAACCCTATTTGATTAGATTGAGTTTAATACAAACTGTAACCCCTTATCCCCCCCCCCCCCTTGGGGAATTAATTTTGTCAAATCTCATATCAGTGCTACACCACGCTACTAAGGAACCCCTGTACAAAGTTTCATGGCTCTAGGTCCACCGGTTTAGGCTATGCGTTGCCTGCCCGTCAGCCACGCATTGTATTTGTACCTGGTATTGAGCAGATCTGGTGACCATATGTGGTCTTCATCAGCAGTTCCGCATCACAATATTATGCTTACCATGTGCATTTGCACGAGTTATTATGAAAAACACAAAAATCAGTATATGTCTGCCTATAATATTTGAAGAGTTCCCTCGATTTCTCCAGGATCCCATCATCAGATCCTGACCTGGTGTCAATGGGACCAATGGGAAGGTTAGCCCTTTCAAACAAAAAAATAATTTTCCAAATCGGTCCATCCGTCTAGGCGCTATCGAGGCACATACATAAAAAAAAAAAACACATATCCGGACGAATTGTAAACCTCCTCCTTTGGGAAGTCGGTTAAAAATAGTCATCTACTTAAGTTACGATTTTAAAAGTAAAGTTTTTGATAGCAGAATATCACGACCAATATTGGTCAAACTGTGATAGTCCAGCAGTTGATTTGTAGGAGATTAATTGATCATCCGGTTTTAAAAATAACCAATTTTAGAAGTCTTGTAAAATTGATCCTTGGTTATCTTGTGATACAAATCATGTCCTCCATATGTAGTGCTAACGAGTAACAAATGTTATAGTTTCCATGCTAACCAAACTAAATTGTTTTAAACAAACTTGCTGCGCTTTCAAAATAAACCTCCAAAAAGCGTGCCAACAAATAAGTAAAAGGAAAAAGATGAAGAAGTATACAGCCAGTAACAACCACAGGGGATATAGGGACCGAGGGAAGGATATAGGGACCGAGGGAAGGATATAGGGACCGAGGGAAGGATATAGGGACCGAGGGAAGGATATAGGGACCGAGGGAAGGATATAGGGACCGAGGGAAGGATATAGGGACCGAGGGAAGGATATAGGGACCGAGAGAAGGATATAGGGAGGGAAGGATATAGGGACCGAGGGAAGGATATAGTTGACCTACTACATTACAAAAGACGGGAAGTGGCAACTGGATGATGAAGTGTCGATTTGACAGGACTGTAGGTGGCATAACTTAGTTCCATTACTTTGAAATGTAAATTTTCAAATATGAACAAGCAGGTACAATGTCTATCTAATCTCATCAAACATTTATTTTACACATAAACATCCATCTACCACTTTTTTCTGTCTCAAATTTTACGAAGCAAGTTTTTTAGGCAGAACCTGCCAAATACCAATTTGATATGGCATCCTTGGCTGGCTTTATTTTTGTCGGAGCTAGTCAGGCGTGTGACTTGTGCCTACAAATATTGACTTACATGGTCGGTGGAACAAAAAAAAAGCTAATAGAATGAGATAAGCAATTTTAGATGGATATTATGGTCAAACTGCGTGGATGGATAACTCGAATGAATGAATGTAGCCCATTAATGTCCCCACCGAGGGGCACAGGCCTTTACCCGGATCCGAGTAAGATTGAGCCATGCTCCACCGCGCTGGCTCAGTGCGGGTTGGTGGAGGGGTTTTTACGACTACTACATACTACGAAGTAGTGATAGTAGCCGGGACCGTGCCATCCGAAACACGGAGTGTCCGATAATGTACTTAAGACAAATTAATCATCTCATTGGTACATGGTCAGCACCGGGATTCGAACCTGCATCTCCTGCGTGAGAAGCAAGGTGAAACCCACTAAACTCAGATATAATTATGATTAAGAGGGTATCCTATCAGCATTTTTCCATACAAACGTATTCCCCTATTTCCTTCCTGGTTTATCCCTCTAGAGGACTCGTTTTTTTTTATAAAATCTAGGTGTACTGTATGTATGTCCCTGTCATTTACTTTGCGGAGAAGACTGAGAAGCTCAAATAAAGAGTGGGGTAGAGCTTGGGGTAGCAAAACCTTGTACAATTTCTGTTATTTATTGTTGACAGTAAGAGGAAAGAGTAAGTTAATAGAGAATATGGAGGACTACGTATAGGGTTTTTGCATTGAAAGGGTTTTCGTTTCGTATCAGTCTCTTTTATTCCCAGCAACGACGGGAATATGAAAGTCAAATTGTTTTATATATACTGGGTAGTCTAACGAACTACTTGTTACTAATTAACGTCTTATATTTTTTGCTGTAATTATAATTTTGTATAAATAAAAGACTTAGCTTTAATTATAAATTAGTTTATGATATAAGACTTCGCATCAAATATTTTAATACAACACGCGTAATCAGTGTTTTGACAGTTCATAATAAGCTGCCAAGTGCGAGTTCGACTCGCGTTGAGAGGGTTTGGTACAACAATACTACGACTTACACCAACAAAATACCCTAAAAGTATCCTCAAATTCCGTTTTTCATACAAACTTTGCACCCCAGATTTAGGACTTCGGGAAGTACCCTAAGTCGGTTTTGATGACATGCGAATCGGTCATATTGTTGAGCACAACTTTTTCAAAATAAGTCTTAAAAATATTATAAAAATACATTTAAGATCCTCACATCATGCGCTTTTATTTCATATGTCACACACGGCATATTTTGAATTATTTTAAATTTTATTTTTCTCATTTGGTTCCCCAAAAGTGGCCCCCATATTCCGTATTTATATAATATTTAAAATTGCACCTCTGTCTGTGGGTCACAGATATTGATATGATTGTGTAACAATTTTCAACTTCATCGGTCCAATATATTCTGGCTTGGCTGTGACATACGGACGGACCGACAGACGCACGAGTGATCCTATAAAGGTTTCTCCTACTGAGATACGAAACCCTAAAAAGTATCTATTGTGACTACCCAGTCTACTAGCTAATTTCAAATGCCGGATGTACTCTGTACTGCTGTAAGATGTAAGTACTATTTTACGATGTTAATTAATTTTCGGGTACCAACACAAAGAGTTTAGCTTTTTTAAAGTTTTGTTTGATAATGAATGGTTCAAAGTGTATTGACTTTTCGTTTGAAATACAATGACTAACCCGTGTGGGTGTTAACTAAGGATGATGTAACCATTTAACTGTTTTGTCTAAGATAATACTTAGTTGGGAGTTTGCCATGGTTGTAATGGCGCATGAGATTAAATGCGCGAAAGTGGCAAATACTATTATATGTCGGCGGCCGATCGTAGAATCGGGCACATCATGATGTGCCCAGCCATTTCTTGATATGCCCAAGCAATTACTGGGCATGATGTGGCGGGTTTTAACGAAAACATGCCTTTTTAAAAGCATTTTCATTCAGCTCAACGTGATGTTTTTTGTGATATACATGTCAAATGAACACGAAGACTATTCGGGGGCTTCGCTGCACTCGCCCCTTTAGTCTTCACCTATTATCGTTTCATGATATTTCACGTTTGAGCACATCATGATGTTCCCAATTCTACGATCGGCCGCCCACATATATATACATAACTACCGCTTAAATAATTGTAGTAAGAACCTAGTTCAAGAACAAAAAATACCCATTCG
This sequence comes from Argyresthia albistria, assembly GCA_963457715.1. Lineage (NCBI taxonomy): Eukaryota > Metazoa > Arthropoda > Insecta > Lepidoptera > Argyresthiidae > Argyresthia > Argyresthia albistria. Next base: position 1,268,713 of record OY735278.1, on the reverse strand, counting down.
TTATCAAAGGTCAACAAATCAATTGAGCCCAAACACGATGGGTTCACTAGTAAGCACCCAGGGTTCTCTCTTCCGCCTTCAAGCTCCATCATCAGACCAGCGATGCGGCCCGTGAAAGTCAATTAGATTGTTTCTGGGACAGTTTCCCTAAAAATCCAACAGAGGACTCTGAAAGTGAACAGATTTTTAGAATATCCTATACTCTGTGGTAATTGTCGAAGTCAGCTCTCTAATTGTTTCACTGCTCTGTGGTTCTTGTAACAAGAACCACAGAGCAGAGAAACAATCAGAGTCGCGTTCTGTGTCTCTGTTCTATGTTTCACTGCTCTGTGGTTCTTGTTACAAGAACCACAGAGCAGAGAAACAATCAGAGTCGCGTTCTGTGTCTCTGTTCTATGTTTCACTGCTCTGTGGTTCTTGCTACAAGAACCACAGAGCAGTGAAACAATTAGAGAGCTGACTTTGACAATTACCACAGAGTATAGGATATTCTAAAAATCTGTTCACTTTCAGAGTCCTCTGTTGGGTTTTTAGGGAAACTGTCCCAGAAACAATCTAATTGTAACACGCGAATGCCATTATCGTAATTTTCAACCGACTTCAAAAAAAGGAGGAGGTTCTCAATTCGACGCGTATGTTTTTTTTTTTTTTGGTTATGTTCTTGCTAAAGTAAGAGCATTGAATGAGCATTGTGTATATTTCTGTACCAGAATTGGGCCCCAGCTCGATTGTACCATATTGTTGTATTAACAATTTATCATATAATAATTGGGAAGTAGTTTAACATTGTAATAATTATCATTGTGCACATGTACGTCTACCTACTATTGTTAGATAATCCTGTCCATCCTAGGTTTGCTGAAAAAAACTCTTATTGGCGATAAGCGTGCCTTTGTACATATTTTTTTCGAGTTAAAGGTGTCTGTATTTTATTTCTGTGCAATAAAATATAAAGAATCTTGACCTGACGCCCACACTGTGCCCGTCATATTGTCAGGTGCGTGAGTTGGCGGTTCCTAGTTGTCCGACAGAGTGGCATTGGCACTTTGTTAGGGATGGAGATGCTATCTATGGAGCGGCCACTCATGGTGCATTTTGCAGAGATGCAGTATTGCTAACGAGCGACACTGTAGTATAACATTAACATTTATATACATAAACATTCGTTACTTTTGGGCCGGGAGTCGGTTACAGAAATCGCATGGAAAGGAAAACCCTGCGACAGCATACAAAGGTAATACACCACCTCTACTGGTCAAACCTGGATACCTGCAGGCAGGCCAGACAAGCCCTCCCGATGATCAGACCTGGATTGTTGCGTAAGCTTCTTAAGCTAAAGAGGTCACAGCTCCGCTTGGTAACCGGAGCGATTACTGGACATGCTCTACTAAACAAACACTTATATACCCTAGGTATTACAGACAGTCCCCTGTGCAGGGCCTGCATGGAGACGGATGAGACAGCCACCCACGTCCTACTGGAATGTTCTGGTATGGCCACCTACCGGGCAACACACCTCGGATCACCGAGGTCGCTCCAGGAAGTCGTCGGCAATGTCAAGGATCTGCAAGACTTCCTACAGGAGCTGGGTTGGCAGGAGTAGTGCCCCCAACCCGCATCACGCAAAATAGGCGCAAATTACAGTCGTCGAGTTGCGGAAACCCAGCCCGCGATAACTATAACTATAGCGAGGGTGCAAAAAGCCGGTTTTGGCTGTCGACGGTTCCGAGACGCGCCGCGCCGCTATTGCCATGCAATTCTGAATGCGACTCACGACCCTGGCCCCTGATCCTGACAACCCGTGTCGCGGGTATCAGAAAGATCGACGTTTCATAGCAAACACGGATATGCGCTTGCGGCTATTCGTACTATACGCCATATTTGAGATATTTGATAACACACAACTCTTATTTCTGTAGACATAATGTTCATGACACTGTCAGATCTTTTACGTTACGCACATAACCAATCTTCACTGTGGAATATGCACAGGTTCAAGTTCAAGTTCAATTTTTTTATTGACCATAAAATCTTACATATTACTTAGTCAACGTCAATATAATATTAATATTTTTGTATACTACCGCCCGTTCGGAAGTTGTGGGCAAGAAACTCCCCCGTACCTCTTTTAAAATATCAGAGCCTTAAAAATACAATGTTATGTATTTCTTCTTAAGTCTATTGAAATACATGTATAGTTCTTTCTATTTTTTATATCTTAAGTTTTGTAAGAATCTTTATTGTATTTGTGTGTATTCTTACTGTGAATAAATGGATTATCTATCTATCTATCAATCTGCGAGGCTCACAACAACATTGACGTCTTACAGGAATAAAATGTCAATGTAGTAAAGTTTAACTAAAATAGGGACACCGATAAGCCTAGAGCTTCTTCGAGAATCTCAACATCGCCTACACGGCGGCGGCGGCGTGAACTACAAAGTATTTATAAAGCTAGAGATCTAAATAAAACAGTCTATGGCATTTGTTATTGAAGACGCTACAATTCCTCAGTATAAAAATATTCAAGGAACCACAACTGTGTACACTACAGGTAGTAAACTTTTTGGGACGTCTCCGCAATTACTAGCTCCGTAAATGATGGTGCCAGATTTTAGATCACTTAAACACCCACAGTAATGATTCACGGATAAACTAAATACGTCGTATCGTGCAAGATGCACGATATTATAATAAAAAAGCGATGATCTAGCAACTTGACATTAATTAATGAATTAGTTTGGAGCGCCTGTTTTTATGTCTCAAAAGTCAAAGTCAAAATTAATTTATTTTCTGTACATATTTACAAATACAGGGTGTTTGGAGTATGGAGCGACAAAAATTTTTGGGGAGTAGAGGACAAAGTCAAAGTCAAAGTATTTTTTTATTGACCATTAAATCATACAGATTGCTTAGTCAACGTCAATATAATATTATTCTGAACAACGTCCTCGAACAACTGGACATCATCCTGAACAACGTTCACGATGAAAGCTATTTGATCAGAGCAACTTTTTTTGACATCTCAATACATTTTGGGCCAATCGGTTATCAGATGATATGTATAGAGAAGTGAAAAATAAAATTGCTCTGATCAAATTGATTTGGTAGTGAAAGTTGTTCAGAATGATGTCCCTAACTGACTTTTGACTGAATTGACTGCGCCTGCGGGGGAATGCGGCTCGCCACACGTATGTTCAACAAACGTTCGCATACGCAACCTATGTACGATGACGGGCCGCCAGACAGTTTCGCAGCGGCTGACCAATCACAGCTCTCTTACCTCGTCCCCCGCCGCCCGTAAATTGGTGAGTTGTGTTTCAAAGGAAAATGTATCTATGCGCTCTCGGGCACTCTAGGGACACCGTGGAAAATAACAACATCTATCATTTATGCGCTACTTTAATAGAGCAGTAGTATTTGCAATCCACGAATATTGATTGGTATAACTTTTGGTGATTTCGCCTCACTCACACTTATTTGTAACTGTCACTCACACACAGGTTTCCGTCACAGCCACAAATAGTTATGACATCATCTTGATATTCTTGAAAACACTAAGTTTTAAGTTGACGATCGTATCGTCCGCTGCTTCGCACATGACTGAGGACAGATGACATACTACTGTTAACATTTACGTGTAACTTATGAATATGCTAACATGTGGCATTTGGGCTATTTCAGATGCTATCTTATATTTTGCCAAAATAAAATTTTACGACAGTCACTAATCATCACCATGTCTTATCCCATACCACCTTTGTTCATAATAGAATTAATAAAACAGCTGATATTTATAACGTCACCACTTATAATTTGATTGTAATTTTCTTAATTTTCTTTTCTTCTTTGTAATTTTCTTATTGTAATTTTCTTTTGATTTTATTGTGTAATTTATTCTATGGGCTTTTATGCCTGCAATAAAAATACATTGATTGATTGATTATAATCTTAAAAAGATTGTTTATAAATCATTACAATTACTTAATTACGATAAAACGGAGGACTTACTGATGATAAGTACCTAACTACCAGCATATACCTACGCATACAAAGTAATTTCCCTTTTTAAAATGTTACACATTACACCAACAATCCCTATTTTTAGGGGACACTTTATTTTCTTTTAGGGGCCACCTAGCGGTTGTTTCGCTTTGACCTAAGTTTAAGGGTTAACTAGGCCAATATGGGACCCCCTAAATTTAAGGGCCCGATCTTCGGAACAATCGCTAGACAGCTATGAAAAAGAGCTAAGTGACCCCTAGCTGTTGGTGAAATCGGGCATTATACTCCCTTCCATAAAATTGTTTTTTTTTTAATTGTACTTCTAAGTATTTCCAATCCTATATGGATTGCATCATGTTGTCTGTTTACTCTCACATTTCTATAACTGAATTCCATATGGAAGAAGAAAAGTTCAAAATTTTTCCAATGCTATATGGAATGTAGAATAGGTACTATAAGCAATAAAACAGTACAGTGTGTCATGAGAATCTTGAATGTCAGGTCAGGACACTTGTACAAATAGTACTTGATATTTGTAAAAACAAGGGTATGAGACACGTCACAAAACATAGGACATTCTTCGGATGTATGTTTTATGCGACAAAAGCAAACGTAGATTCATCAATTCATATAGAGCATCGTCCTAGCGGCGCCGCCGGCGGCGGTGTGTGGAACACTAACACTTATACAAACCGATGGTAACCGAGTGATAACACTAATAAAAGGCTTTTAATCACATAGACAAACAAAATTGTTGTTTAAAAAAAACAGGTTTTGTATAAAGTAATTACAAGAACTGCGATCTAATGCAAACGAATGTTAAATGAAAATAAATAATATTTAAAATAACCGGCCAAGTGCGAGTCGGACTCGCGCACGAAGGGTTCCGTACCATTATTTATAAAAAACCGCCAAAAAAAATATATAATTTGTATGGGAGCCCCCCCTAAATATTAATTTAATTTTAATTTAATTACCTATTTATTATTTAAGTAATAATATACTCAATATATTGAGAACATTTTAAGCGTCTACCTGCTACCATTATCAATATCGAGCAAAAATGAGCAAAAAAATCACGTTTGTTGTATGGGTTTTTTTTTTTTTTGATTTTTAGTATTTGTTGTTATAGCAGCAACAGAAATAAATCAAAATTTCAACTGTCTAGCTAGTTCATGAGATACAGCCTGGTGACAGACAGACGGACGGACAGCGAAGTCTCAGTAATAGGGTCCCGTTTGGCACCTTTCGGGTACGGAACCCTAAAAATACAGGAAGGAACCTTGCAATCTTAGTTAAGTAACACACAATACTCAATAGGTACATGCCAAAAATCACAAAGACGCTAAGTAAATGGACCTTGCACACTTACTTACATTACTTAATGCTCTTCATGTTACCGGCAGATCGGGCATTTATAGTGTAGAAAATAAAATTTCATATCCCGACTGCATTTCAAGAACCTAATTAGAGGAGTAAGAAGTCTCAAAATCAAAGGCCATAAACAATTTATGACAAAGTCAAAAGACAGTCCTGAGACCCTGAACCAAAATAGGATTTAAAATATTTTTATGCAACAAAAAAAATACTTATAGTGTATCTAATATAACAGGCAACTTGACAGATGTCAATCTTAGCCTGTTAGTGCTCAAAAAAATCGATTAATCAAAAGAATCGATACACCTTTTAAACATTTGTGAATCGGGAATAATTTTACAAGATTTGCAAAGAGACATTAGAATAGACAATATAGTTGAAAAAGAACTAATTCTATCCATCAGTGCGGATAGCAGTGATGACTAATTGATGAGTGATGTGATGACCATGACAACTCTTCTGTTAGTTCAACTGAATAAACAATTTCGAGTCTTTTGGCAACATCCCTAGTGTTTAAAAAGTATAGTTTTTATGAAGTTTTAGGTTAGCTGTCAAGTTGCTTCTAAGCATAGATAGAGTATAGCGAGCTCTCATTTACAGCATAACATTCCTAACCAATAGGCAATTTGTTGCTACACGACCCCGCAGTCACCCTGTATGTATATGTCTTTTTATTGTTCTAAGTACCTAATAACAAGGTTAAATTTGATATAATTAGCTGATTTCCAGATTATCTACTAACCATTAGTATTAATACGAGTTAATATTCCCAATTTCGTAGTAGGCACCGTAGTGCAGTAATACCGGAGATTGTACGTGTTCTAATAATGTTGCTCTGATCAAATCAGAATCACAGCTAAAGTTGTTAAAAAATATGTATGTATCCAACACAAACAACAACAAAACAACATTTAAATGTTTTCACGTTGCTATTGGCTGTAGTATATGTTTGGAGCTGAACCTTTTTTAGAAAACCTAAAAACCTGCAATGCAGCTTCATTGCGATATTCCCTATTTTACGATTCACTTACAACATGTGTCGTATCGAACAAAAACGAACACAAACAGACTATCCGAGAGTTATCAGTACCAGCCTTGACGGCATCCGTTGGTGAATCGAAGTTGGAACTGAATATTCATTGATAAATATTCATTCTTATTACAAAATCACAGAATAATCCGAAAAGAGATGTAGGGAGAAACTAAAATGACTGTGCGGTCTAGAGAATTAGTAAAGAAAGAGAGAAAGAAAGAAATGGCGTTTATTACACAACAGACCATAGGTAGTGAGTGCCGCGGTGTGTTCTTTCCCTCTGCTGTGCCAAAGGCCCTAACTCAGCATTGTGCTGAGGGCGGGGGCCCTCAGCGCTGGTTTTCAGTTAGTGCCAGTAGTGAGTAGGTAATTAAATACATTTATTATAGTAAGTAGGTACAGTACGGGGCCATTGTTTTGGCTTGTCGGGTCTCGTGTCGCTCTCTCTTTCTCTCCGGCCAAGTCAAACGCCGAGCGAGTATCATACTGGGGGCACCTCGGGTCCCGCCCCGACATGCCAAAACAATGGCCCCGTACGGTACATATTACACCCTGAGGTGAATTTTAACATATCGTATAACTTTTTACATTCTCGCATAACTTTTTGTCGGTAAAATCCACCCTTAAAATGACCGCTTAAGAATGTGTCCCCCGACCCGATCGAGCATCCGTGGTATAGTAGTTAACGCTCGCTTGTCTAGCAAGAGAAGCGGGTTCGAATGGTTTTTATAGTCATTTGAAAGAGTCGGTAGGGTGAAATCAAAAGACTTAAGAGATTATTGCGTTCAAATATTTTTTCAATCAATCTCCAGTACAGTACTCAGTTAGAGGGGGCTAGGGGCTAACCCATCGCCAGCTTAGTTTGTCATTTACTGTAACAATAACTATCGAAGACGTGATATAGGCGGGTGGCTCTTTCAGGGCCCTAATGCTGCTCTGAGAATTTCACTTATATTTCATTACTATTTCATTGCTAACACCCAATCAAGGAGGATAATAATTTAGGAGAATACCAAATGTCGCCATTTTGGGTGTTTGCAATGGAATAGTAATGAAATATAAGTGAAATTCTCAGAGCAGCATTAGGCCCCTGGTTGCGAGCGGTCCGGCTTTGGAACGAACTTCCTTTTCTATTAGAGATAGCACTACCTCTCTGTTTCGTAAAAGTTATTGTACGTATATATTTATTATATGTAAATAGTATATCAGTATGTATAAGTAGTAGTAGTTCTTCTGTATTTAGTATTTGTTCGTTTATATTTTATCTAAACTTGTTATTGTGCACTGCCTACCCTTTCATTATATAATTTTTCCTTTCACGCCTGGTTTGCTGGAAGAGATCTCTTTTTAGAGATAAGCTCGCCTTTGTACATGTGTTTTCTTTTAATGTAACTGTTTAAATTATTGTGTGCAATAAAGAATTGAATTGAATTGATATAGGTACCTACATTTTGAAACTGCTAGCAAACGCATATTTCCCGTCGTGGTAAAACAGTTACCTATTTCTGCCCTGTGAATAATTTCTACGGTGAATTGAAATTAGCCTATTGAAAACCAGTCCCACAACATGGATAATGCTGTGATTTGCACTATACCTGACGGAAGATCAGCGCCTGAGGAGTCTACTTCTCAGGCACATGCTGAGTCAGAACCCTTTTGCAGATGCCACACCACCCTCAGTTCTAGTGCGATATAGGTACTTTGGTACCTATATCCTATCTATCTTAGTGCAAATTATCTGTGTCTGTATGTTTTATATGTTATTTTGTTTAGCGCTAAGTATCTTCTATGTTTTATATTGTGTGTGTGTGCGCTGATGCAAATAAACAGATAAAATACAAATACAAATACCTAATAATATTTACTTCATTCAAACACTCCATTAGCCCACGGTCATTTAAATAGACACCCTCCAATAAGATGAAGACACACAAGGAATGAATAAATAAAGAAAAACATAAGTATCTACACAGAATTAGAGTATCATTCTTGTGATGATCTAATGGAGGCAAAAAACCGCTGGATCAAAGAAACCCTCTCTTTTCTGGCTATAGAATTATTACATTTGTTAGCATAATTTTATTTAGGCACTATAATCTAACCCCTAATATAATCATAATTACAAAATTCGGAGCTAATATCTAACAGAACTGAATTCCTGTAAGATAATGACGTATAAAACTGGCAATGACGCGACGATGACGTTTAAAATTCAGATAACCATTATTTGGCGGCTGACTTTTTAATCCTTAGATAACATTCATCTCAGTTTAACGGACTGAAAAATCATGGTATAAGAGAAACGTAAGATAAATACATAAAGAGTTGACTTTTTAATCCTTAGATAACATTCATCTCAGTTTAACGGATTGAAAAATCATGGTATAAGAGAAACGTAAGATAAATACATAAAGATCTGTTCTGGAGACTCCTACAGGAAAAAGAAGTGTTGGAAGGCCTGCGGCACGATGGCCCGACGACATGAGCACAGCTGGCCCGACATGGACGAGAGAGGCCGCAGAGCGCACGAAATGGCGGTCAATTGGGGAGGCATATGTAAAAATGCTGAAGAAGAAGAAGACGAAGAAGATAATACTGGGCTACCTACGTAAGATAGACCGCTATTGTCACGTCATAGTCTGTCAATGTTCTTACGCTTGATGACCAATGAGGAATGAAAGGGGTATCTGTATTGATGACAGGTCCGTTGCATTTAGTTGCGTAGAGTTGTAAAGACTGTAGCGGAATCGGGTCCGGTCCGTTCGGTCCAAAAGCACTGCCCTGCGGTAGTCATTAACTTTTTTTCGCGGGGGCGATACAGGGGTTACTCACAGGCCTTATTGAGGTGTCGATGACGACATGCAGTTCTCGAGTATCTTGTTTGCTGGCATTGACCTGAGACGCTTTGCCTTGTATGGTCAACAGTGTCGAAAGCAAGAGATCTCTAGAAATTGTCCTTTTGTCCGTTTGTTTTTTTTGGTAGCAGTTTTTTAAATGGGTGTTTGGGTGTCTGGGTTAATCAATCGATCTATCAGTAATCATTTATTTGTGGCCTCAGGCAGTCCAAAATGTTAGTTTAGCGATATCCTGTGACACATGTATTGATATAGGTTGTTCTTAGTAGTAGTTTCATGTTCATGATCTGATACATAAATTGTATGGATGTGGTAGTTGTTTTATTACATTACTCACTCGTTACTCAACCTAGCCTATGATTTTTTTTTCTTACTTCAATGGATTTAAATAGAGCATCGTCAGAAACTTTTAACAACCTACCATAACCGGAAGTTGGTCCCATGATTTGAGTCAGCTATTGCATGATGGTGTCCAAGGTACAGCTGATTTTGCCCGAATATTAAAATTGTGAAATCCAAAAGGAAGTAACACTCTACATACCTATGGTTTTGTTCAAAAGCAGTTGGTTCATTAGGAACAAAATCATCTATGAACCCACAGACTGCAATGTATGAACCACTAATTGACCAACTAGTTGTGCAATTCCGTTGGTCATTCAGGAACACGGGCATGAATAGTGCTACAAGAAGGAGCTCCAGAAGTATGATTCTCGCGCATTCGATGTACTATATCTACACCTATATCGAGTGATTTCGTATGGGAATCTGTCAATATTGGTCTCGATATCCGTATATCAAAGGCGCGAGAATCGACCCGCAGACCATGTCAATGTCAATGATAAGATCTCAAATCGTAATCTCCAAATTACTCCGAGTTTCTTTGGGTCTGAGCTAGCTGTCACTTGTATAAGTAAGTACACTTGGCTGACAACCATCGAATTGGCGTCATTAGGAGTCGAGATTGCAAGTGAAAGAATTGGAGCATGCACTCGCATACCTCATTTGAGACCGCACCTTTTGCTTTGTTTCTGAATGATTGTGCAAACTCGCTAGCTTTGATTTTGCAGGATTTTACTGCTCCGTCATTGACTTTTATAATTAATCCAAATCGGTCCAGCCGCTTGTTTGATACATGTATTACCTATTTTCATACAAAAGTATTTGCTTTCTAATTTTGTAGAATTTCGGAGACTTTTTATTTTGGAATTCTTACTTTATGTTATGAGTTTTGATTAAGTTTTTTTAATGAGCAATTTCCTTAATTATAGCGTAGCTAATTAATTAATCAGTTAATTAATAGGAACGTGAAGTAGACCTCAAAGTAACTACAAGCGAGTGTGTCAGCGGGATGTCAATATCCCATAGACTAATCTACCAGGCTACATCTGATCCAAATCCTTAACTCACTAACCAAACCTTAATCCAAATAACTCATATAAGTATAAATCATGTTTGTAGTCCAACACGAAATCATGGCGTGTAATGTATTAGGTATTAATATAATTTATAGACACGATACGTTTGATCACCCTCAGGCCTATTGTTGATCAATCAAGGGCCTTGATTCTGCTGAATGGCGAATCAATGACAATGGCGTGAAAATAGCGGCCCGCTTATCGAAGTGCACGCACACGAAACGTTTACGAACATCATGCCGTACCTAACTGAAGTTTTCGTTATACCTTTTCTACGATTAGTCGGTAAAGTCGACTAATCAGCCACTGACGTAATCGGTGGCTAGTCGGAAATTAGTCGGCCAAATTGAATTGAATTTACAAAATTACTACCTACTCACCCTTAATGTCGCTAAAACCAAATTCCTGTGTTTCCACAAAACTAAGGCATCTGCACCAAACCTAGAAATGACTTCCTACATCAAGATACACACATGTAACCGATTCAACAACACCTGTACATGTAAAACTATTGAAAGAGCGGAATCCATAAAATACCTAGGAATAGTTGTAGACGAAAAACTCTCCTTCGCCAAACACATAGCATCGTTATCGGGCAGAGCTAGGAGACTCATTATAATTATGAAGCTCTTGAGGAGTGGAGCCAGCGCGGAGATTTTGCAACTCGTATACCTGTCCTTGTGCCAGTCGGTACTGGGCTACTGCATCTCGATCTGGGGAGGGTCTTACAAAACTAACATGATCACCATTGAAAGAGCTCAGAGGTCCATATTAAAAGTTATGTACAGGAGGCCTAAAATGTACTGCACGGAAAGTCTCTACAAAGAATGTGAAATATTGTCGATCCGCCAACTTTTTATTCTTAGGGTCTCCCTTAACATGCATCGACAGGCTCTCTGCTCCGCCTCTTACAATGAGATGCTTGAACGTCGGATATTTAAACTCCCAGTGATGGGTACAAACACATCTTTCGCACAAAGATTCGGCCCATTTTTGCATCCGCATCTTTACAATAAGGTCGCTCAAGCCTGTGACATCAAACACGCCTCACCATCTGAAGCTAAACACAAAATACGACAATGGCTTCTTGGCATGAACTACAACCAGACTGAAAACTTCATTGGAACACAATCATAGAAATACTCTACCTGTATTTATTATTTATACAAAAACACTCTCCCCGCACACACAAACACACACCTTAACACACCCTCACACACCCTACACACACACACACACACACACCCTCACCCTCTCCCTCACACACACAAAAGTAAGTGGATTTTTTTTTGTTGCATTACCATAATAATTTTCGTCTTTTAGCTTTATCATGGTATTACATATCATCACCTATTACTTATTAAAATATTTACCTTATTATTTTAAATTGAAACTCATGTTGTTTTAACCTGCTACCATCATGTATGTACACCAAACATTATAAACAGTAGAGGTTCCCGCGCCGCGATACAGGCTGTGCCTAGTGCGGGAGCCACAATCTAATATTACTGTGATACCCGTGCGTGCCTGAATAGTGCATCTCCCCAACTCTAATGTATTTAGATTTATGAACACTTTTATGTACACTTTTAGGTGAAATAAATGATTTTGTATTTGTATTTGTAATACTACCTACGAGTAAGTTATTTTCTGAGGAACTAAAAGAGCTTTCACACTCCGAATATCATCAATCAACATTAATAAATAATTTGAAACTTTTAGGGCCGCTATACACTGTCGGAATAATTCCGTTTCGGAATTCCGAAACAGGATCCAGGAAACAGGATACTGTTGGAATTCCGTTTCGGGATTCCAATTCGGGATTCAATTCCATACGAATCCGCGAAAATTCCGAACGGAAAACTTCCGTATGTATGTGGTAGATCCATAGATTAGTATGTAAGCAATGGGTGGGAAAGGACCGATAGTGCCTAATTTAGCCAGTTACTCCATACCCCATTTAACTAAAAACTAATTCGTATACTTAGAAATTAAATCATTTATGTAGGTATATAGGTTGCGTAAAACACGTTTCAGAAACGCCAATTAGTAAGTAGTCTAATATTTCAATATTTCTCGTTGTGCACTTATGTAGGTCTACCTTTTATTAAATTATCCTCTCCATCCTAGGTTTGCTGGAAGAGATCTCTTATTAGAGATAATCTCGCCTTTGTACATGTTTTTTCTAATATTAAGTGTCTGTATTATGTTTTCTGTGCAATAAAGTATAAGTAAGTCCGACGTCGAAGTCGGGTCATTGACAGTGAGCCGCCAGTTTTCTATCAGGATCGACCCCATGTTCTTATGTAATCAAATCATTACGAAGGTATCTATGCGAGATTTGGCCTAACACTTGTTTAGTTGCAAAATGAAATGCAAATACTATGTACAGTATAATCAAGATTAAATTCCCTTGTCCTAGTACCTAGTCTTTTTGTCAAGGGTTAAAGTACGAAATTGCTTTGATGGAATTAAAGTTTGAAACAGACTCTAGTCTGACCTATGGGTGAAAAGGCTGTATTAGGGATCCGTACCCGAAGGGTGCCAAACGGGACCCTATTACTGAGACTTCGCTGTCTGTCCGTCCGTCCGTCTGTCTGTCACCAGGCTGTATCTCATGAACCGTGGTAGCTAGACAGTTGAAATTTTCACAGATGATGTATTTCTGTTGCCGCTATAACAACAAATACTAAAAATCAAAAGAAATTTGATATTAAGGGGGGCTCCCATACAACAAACGTGATTTTTTTTGCTCATTTTTGCTCGATATTAATAATGTGAGCAGGTAGACGCTAATATATTGAGTATATTATGTACTTAAAAAATAAATAATTAAATTAAAATTAAATTAATATTTAGGGGGGGCTCCCATACATTTTTTTTTTTGCGGTTTTTTTATAGATAATGGTACGGAACCCTTCGTGCGCGAGTCCGACTCGCACTTGGCCGGTTATTAAAGTGCTATTGTGTTGTAGTAGTGATATTATATTTTATTTAGCGCACCGCTTAATTTTTATTTTTTCAAAGCGGGTCACAGAATACATATACATACCAAGTTTCAACTGTGTAGTCCTAATAGTTTCGGAATAAAGTTGCTGTGACATACGGACGGACGGGCGGACGGACAGACAGACTTTACGAAACGATAAGAGTTCCTTATTTCTCTACGGAACCAATAAAAAGATGTGATATTTTTGACGCTGAGTGTAGCATACCTACTGAGTTAATTACCTTGTCTCGTTTATTAAATTAGATTATTACGAATACTTACTAACAAGGTGTAATTTAATTGAGGGCAACTGGTTTAGTTGATATTTAGTTTAGTATTTCCGCACTAGGTGTCAGTGAGGTGTCTGGGTCTAGATTCTAGAAGCTTGCGTCAACTACCTTTGGCCTCTGTTACACTAATGGATAGATTACAGCGAAGTGTGAAATGCAGCTGAATTTTGATGGGTAATAAAATAACAGATGTGCCGAGGCGGCAATATTTCCATTTTTACGGCAATATTGCCAATTTTTATGTAAAAAAAAAAGTATTCGTTTAAAATTATTATTGTAAAAAAAAGAAACTATTAATTAAGCTAACAATAAATAATAATTATATACAATAAAATGTTAATACTAATTATAATTGTAAGAAATATAATATACTAAGATTTACTAAAATGTGATAATGCGATGTGGTAGAATAAAGGCTATTTTTATTTTTATTTTATTTTTTATTGCCAATTTTTGTATGCGGCAATATTGCCACCATACAAAAAATGGCAACTTCCCGCAATGATGCCGGCTCGGCACATTTATCGTAATTCCTGTTAAAATAACTTTCTCGACGTGTTGGTAGTCTGTCTTTACTCATATGCGGGGCGGCTACCTGAGGCACGCGCATATAAATGTCAAATTTCGCGACTGACTGACGTTTCTCCAAACTTGCGAGCATTGATTTTGACATTCAATTGTGTCAAAATGCGCGACTGAGGTGAGTGGCGTGCCTCATGCGCGACTGAGGTGAGTGGCGTGCCTCATGGTAGTCTACTGTTCCAGTTTGACGCCAGCGTACTTTGTTCTACTGTCCAAAGCGTTCTTACGCTGGCTCCAGTTTGACGCCAGCGTAAGTACGTTTTGGATAGTAGAACACGAAGTAGGCTGGCGTCACGCTGGCGTTTGTGAATTGGATTCCGGTTTTAGTAGAATACCAAATGCCTCGTATTCAAGTTTGTGCCAGGCTTGTGGTATGCTTGTGTACAGTAGAACTTCGGGCCCTGAGGGTGTGGCAAAAGAACAGTTGTGTTGTGGCCTAAGTTTAGCCAGTTACTTATAAGAAAACATATACATATACATATAAGGCAAGCTTCCCTAAAGATCCAAGTCGTCCAGCCAAACAGGCGTGACAGGAATGGATGTCGGCGCATTGACACTGTCACTAAACCACATTAGCAGAATAGGCCCCTCGTTGGTGTGAAACTGAATGTTTCGAAAGCTGCAACTGACCAGATTTGCACTAAGTATGTTGCAAAATTATAGTGAATACGAGTATATTACATCCTTGATCAAATAGGCAACAAAATTTGTGTGTAGACAGATTTCGTAGGCTCGTTTTTGCGTTTTATAGACGACATTCGCATTCGATAACTATGATTCGTCAAAAGCCCCCTATCACGCAAAACTCCCCATATAGGAACAGGCGACACTCGTGTTATGTTGACAGACATACTAAAAGCAAAAGCTCAGGTCTCAACCATTTGTCTGTATTAAGTTAGTCTAGTGAAACAGATCTCAAGGCATCAACAAATCACCACGGTACATCTATCTGAATGAGATCATGTTTGAGATCGCTATCTCGCAGCCGCAAGTAGCAAAAAACTTGTAAAATAAATCACCGAGAGTTATCAAGCGACGGAACCCGAGATGTTTATCATCCGATACGGTTCTGGGAGCATCTTTTACTGGCACTAGGTGGAACGTGAGTTCACGCTGAACTTGAGAAAAGACTTCATATGAACTGTATATTTATGTTATTTTGATGGTTAATAGCGGCACGTGATTGGCTTAACTTAATCAGTGCCCAGGAAACCGGGCCTATGCCTTGTCGTCGAGTAACTGGAGTTTATTTATTTATTTATTTATTTATTTATTTATGGTTCACCAACAGATGATACAGTTGACATTCATTTATATTAATTATTACATTAGTGCTAGATGTTCATCTACTTATAGGTAAACACAACATGCAAATTCGACATTAACTATTTGTTATTGTAATTATTATTATGTTATTTATTTATTTACAATTGTTATTATTTAATTTAGAGGATCAGCTGTATCTTTTAAAAGGTTAATTTATATCATGACATGACTCTCTATGCTTAATTCAATTCAATTACTGTTAATATTTGTATGCCCCTGGGCAGACACTGAGCTCAAAAAACTTACCTGACATCTGTAAATGTATGACACCTGTGTTCACAAATAAATTATCTTTATCTTGTAATGAATATTATCAATAAACGATGTCTATGTCTATGTCTATGTATACAGGGTGGACCAATCGAATGGGCCCTGGAGGGAAAGTAGGTACCTTAAATCCTTATGATATCTCATTTCACATAGAGTTTCCGATAATGTTCACGTATTTTTCAAGAGGAGGTCAAAGATCAGCACGCAGAACACCTGCCAAATGGTCCGATGACATAGCGAGGATAGCAGAAAAACTATGGACGCGAGTTTCACAGGACGGACGAGTAGAATAGAATGGCGAGTATAATTATATAATATAATTATTAATTATACATAAGGAGGCTTTATTTAATAGTGGGTTCCCTGACCCTGACAGGCTATCGTGATGATGATGATTGATGATTTCTTTAAAATGGAAAATGGTAAAATTTCATGGTAAGTATAAACATTTCTGTGTTTTAGTAAACTCTATTCACCTATGTTTATACTTAAAGAAGCATTAATTCTTATAGGAGCTCTTGATCTAATAAACATAGAAATCTTATTACTTATTATCTCTTCAATTTTTTTCCGCTACAAGTTACACGTTTTTGCTAACAGAATTGTTATAGTTCTTTTTGGATTACAAATACTATCATGTACCGATGTCATTCAACTTGTTCATCAAATTAATCCATCAATAGAACAATCATATTTTTTGTTCCATTGTATCATAATTTAGTTCATGTTTTCTGTCTCTACTACGTCAATAGCAATTACATTATCAGGGAGTTGTAAAGATTAACTAGATTAACTGGGATGTTGTGGACATAATTCTGTTTTTTTTTCCTATGACCTAAAATCAGTTTGATCGGAGCAGCTCTCTGTAAAAATCAGCTGACAGCCCCGCCTAAAACGGTTTCGTACTAAAATTGTTCATAAAAATATTATCATTCCAACCCTCTAAAATATGACTTTATGTTTCTAGTTAAATGGTTCAATTAATGTACCGTTTCGGAACTTGATACGATCAGATGTTATCATTAATAGTAACTTGCAATACTTTTGCGGTTTTACCAACCCATTAGGCTACCATTCGATTTCTCGTGTTTAATTTGACCTTCGATGATAACTATTCCTTTATTAACTAGACTACATTCACTATGGTTTTTATCTGTTCCATATTCAATTATTTTCTCGTTTGTTTTTCTAACTTTTTTATAAACGACCGTTTCGGCCAATCAAGTAAGGTTATCTGTGTTACCATTGTCTTCGTTAGTCAATTGTTATTGATATTAAAAGTTGCTGGCTTGGTGCAAATTTAAAATTCTCTACGTTCTAAAGATTTTAACTCTAGATTTGTACCAAACATTTGATGTTACATGACGGTTAAAATGGAAATTAGTGAGTTAAAAATGGCGATTTTGTCGATGTAAGTGCGATTTTCTTACCAAATCGCTTCACATGAACATCTTTATTGAAAGACACGGATTTCGGTTCCTTCGTTTGTGTTTCTTTCGTTTCTATATCGTTTGTTTCGTCTTTTGCTATGTTATCGCCATCTCTTTCAGTCCTGTGTTCGTTGTCATCTGACATTAGTGTTGACATCTGAGGTACTGTTCCTCCTCAATATTCCTGATTTATTCACATCGGCTTTGTTTTTTTCATCTGTAACATTACATTCTAGTATAATAGATGACCAGTCGCGTATTCCCTTATTTCACAGGTACCCAATATGCTATATCTGGCTGCATCTAGTTGGGTTAATAACAACACTAAGGGCCAATTTCAAGATGTCCAGATAATAACACCTAAACTATCACAAATTGTGGATATAAATGACACATGAATCTGTCACATATCAGGACTTCTTGAAACAAGCCGTAAGCATAACACTTTTACATGTGACGTTGACGTGATCTAATATAGCTAAATGATCTATGGCCGACTCAAACTGTTGCTCAAAGTAAATGCGACTTAACTGTTGAGTCGATTGCAGACCGAAAACGAAGCTAACTTAAGTTGTTTAACTTAGCTCGCATAACTGAATTGTATGTACCAAAACCGACGTTGCTATGTGACCTAGGCTAAACTAAGTTAGCTCAGCTTTAGTTCTGCAACCATACTGGCGCAGACATATTCCGTGCAAGAGACAGGGCCTGCGATTCCGAAGGCGACACGAACTATACTAACTAAACTAATTAAAATGGTGTGTTTGAAAATGGAATCTGTGGCTACCGCGCAAGAGCTGTCGGATTTTAAGGTTGTCAGTTTAGTGCCTTTAGTTCCTCTAGTTTAGTGGTTTTAACACCTCAAGAATGCCCACAGTGCCTGCAATTCCGAAGGCGACACGAACTATACTAACTAAACTAATTAAAATGGTGTGTTTGAAAATGGAATCTGTGGCTACCGCGCAAGAGCTGTCGGATTTGAAGGTTTTCAGTGTAGTGCCTTTAGTTCCTCTAGTTTAGTGGTTTTGACACCTCAAGGATAGCCCACGGTGCCTGCAATTCCGAAGGCGACACGAACTATACTAACTAAACTAATTAAAATAGTGTGTTTGAAAATGGAATCTGTGGCCACCGCGCAAGAGCTGTCGGATTTGACGGTTGTCAGTGTAGTGCCTTTAGTTCCTCTAGTTTAGTGGTTTTGACACCTCAAGAATAGCCCACAAGTGGTAGTCTGTCTTTAGTCTCACGTCAGGAATGAGAATGCCAGCATGACTTCTGGCTTCAGGACGCCACAAGAAAGACAGGAGCTGGGTAGTGACGATGACACGGGATGGTCGTTACAGTCTTGCAACGATATTTGGCTGATGTGTGACGTTTACAGGGGGTGCCAGCTCTACGCAACTTAATGCAACGAACCTGTCATCAACACAGACCTTTCGCTCCTCATTGGTCATCAAGCGTTGGTTCCACCTGTCACCGCACGCCAAAAGATCGTTGGACAGCTCTGTATATCTATCTGACATCCGCCGCTCTACCAATTTTGTCCCCTGGATTGTAGTGTGCGAATCCTTTAAGCATAGTATAAATAAGAAATAGTAAGTTCACTAGGCCCCTGTTTGCATGATAACTACCTACTCTTGCTCAAACGGCTAGGGTTGTCGCTTAGCGCCGCGGGTTGGACCGCATTGCTTGCATAGCCCTGTCTCGTAGCACGCGAAGCACGCGAGATTCGGCAATGTGTGCGTGTGGCGGCGCGTGCTTATACGGAATGCAGTGTAGCTCTGTGTGTGCGGCTGTTCTCGCTGATTTGTTTGAAGTGAACCTGGCGTGCTTTAAGTTTCACTTAATTCAAGCAACAGTTGGTTCACTCGGCCATGTTTAACTAACAGTTAGTATTACTAGCACTTTGATATCACTTACCTCCGTATTTTTCTCTCTGTCATGATTGGTTTTGTTGGCCACACTGTATGTCACTTCACATGAGTTGAGTCAGGCATTTTGGTTCCAAAATCTGAAACAAATAATAAGAAAAGTTAAGTTTGGTTAGCCGTGATGGCCTAGCCTGCTGTCTCATATAATAATAACCGGCCAAGTGCGAGTGGGACTCGCGCACCAAGGGTTCCGATCACACTTGGAGAGCGTAACACGTGTAATTAGGTTTCCACATAAAAAAAACTAAATTGAATATTTTTTTATTGCAATAGCATTACTTGTGCTATAAGACCTTGCTTTGTGCCAAATTTCATGATTCTAGGTCAACGGGAAGTACCCTCTAGGTTTTGATTCCCTTACGAATATCAAGCAAATCAGCAAAATTGAGACATATGCGGTATCTTTTGATTGCGTTGACCTATAAGTTTAATTTTTTCACAACTTTAAGAGATCACAGACTTGAGTAATCGATATTAATTTCAACTTTATACTTCGTTTAAACGCGTACCTAAACAATCGCAAAGAAAACGTACAAATTATTAGGTTCATTCAATCAACAACTTCACTATTTATGAAGACTTGATAAAGCACAGAAGTGCCAATAGTACTCCGTACAGAACGGCCACTCCCTTCTCCGCGCTGATTCAGATACCGCACCCCACCCCTGGCGTCAAAGGATTGGTTAAAGGATCAATAGACAGGGCTGAACGCCTGACGAGTGACGACGCGTATACTTAATATCGCTGCATTTGCCGCGCCACCAGCCCAAGCAAAGTTTACGCACACATTTGCACGTATACAAACATCATTTGGTTATGTAGTAGTAATAGGTGATTATTATTTTACGAGCGTTCTATGGAGTGTCCGAGGTGTGGTTATAGTTAAAGGCAATTACGAAATATAATTAAATTCAACTTGAATCTATCAACAGTAACACACGTTCGGAGCCAAGTAGCTGTTAGTCCACTGTTAGTAGGCGGTCGTCGGATAGAGCATATTGCCAAACCGAGTGTAGGCGACAGATTTCAAGGTGCCGACCTCAAATGATGCAAATAGTTGCACTCGAGAGTTCCTACCTGTTTTGTGCGGACGACGTTATGTTTGTGTCATAAATGTTGGTTTTGTAATGTGGCATCGTTTTAGGTGATTCAGTGTTTGAGTAGGTCGTCAAATATGTATAAGAGTCTCTGCGTTAGCCATTTTTTTTTATTGAAATCATCTTAATTTTGTCTTAGGCTGCTAATTTCACACAGCTTTAAAACACTAGGCAACCTGAATGACGTCGTTTTGACTAAATGTACCAGTTTATACCATCGATTTTTCGGCTGTTCTCTGCGCGTTTTTCAAAATTTTCTCTCTATAAGAACCTACCTAGACTTCAAAAATAGATAAAAAAGTACATCCAAATCGGTCCAGCCGTGTGTGTATTTCCAACACATACAATACAGTGTGTATTATTTTAGTTTTAGCTTTACTCGCCATCTATCTAGTCGTCCTAACTCATCAATTAGTACTTTATTCTGATACATTGTAGCTTGAAATATGTTGCCAACCTCAGATCATTTGTGTATCATCAGGTCATGGCAACACACAACCATTAAAATAGTCCATACATATTGTTAGCCATTCATATTAGTCGGTCAGTTAAACAATGGACATTCGCATAACCATACAACGCGGTTGACGTCATACACTTGCCACTTTGTCTCTATACTTGCGCGTACGCTGGTGACGTCATCTGCAAGTGTGACTGGACCAGCATGGCTGTGAGGACAAATATGGTGCGAGTAGATATATGGATCGCATTAGTAAAGGACTTGGCACTGAAGCATTTTTATTCAATTTTGCGTTTAAATCTGGGATAACACAAATCGATATGAATGTTTTTTTTTTATTTTAATTTTAGAAAATAATCGGAATTCTTTGTTTCGGATGACACTCTAAGCGGTTACTATAGCTACTTGGTATAGCTCCATCATACTCATATCGTCCCCCGCCGCCCGCAAATTGGTGAGTTGTGTTTCAAAGGAACATGTATCTATGCGCTCTCCACGTGCTCCCTGTATCTGGGTGAAGACCTGAGCCCCTCAGTGGTGATATTAATGTGCTTCATTTATAACTAAACTTGGTTAAGACTGAGTGAATTTTCAACATATCCAGTTGATTGCTATGTTGCTTCTCACATACACTGGCTAGCCAGTCAAATACCGCGTTCGCGGAAAGTAGGTTAGTCTAAGTCATACTTAGCAGAACTAAACCTCCTTTGAGCATAAGTAGTTATACACATAAGGCACGGATCCGACGACGTGATATATTTGGACAAGAATTAGGTGCGGCTGTGCGGTCCGAATATCAATTTCGCGTTATGTTTCTTTGGCTATGAGTAGGGAGCACTTATCCAGTGGAGAGCGCATAGATACATTTTCCTTTGAAACACAACTCACCAATTTACAGGCGGCGGGGGACGTGGTAAGAGAGCTGTGATTGGTCAGCCGCTGCGAAACTGTCTGGCAGCCCGTCATCGTACATAGGTTGCGTATGCGAACGTTTGTTGAATACAATAAACGTTTGGCGAGCCGCATTCCCCCGCAGGCGCAGTCAGTTGGATATAGTCTCTGGCTATGAGTGAGCTCAGAACTTATCCTACCATGATCCTAACTTTAGCCAAGCTCATTCCGACTTCAAGTCATAATGGAAAACGATCCAACCGAGCTATACCCTCTATCTCCCTCTCTCTCTCTTTCTAAGCTCACCAAAGAGAGCCAAAGTAACTTGTCGTGGACAATACCTATGTGAAAATAAATGGTGATGATTATACTATTCGGTTTGAATTACAGTCTATTCGTGATTTAATTTAAATCTGTTGACACACACTCACAGGACAGGACACAACCTTCGCGTTCGAAAGTTTGCCTTCAACTGGTCACTGTGAATTTGGCTTGATATTTGGAAACGATTTGATTGGTTTCGGGGCGCGGCTAGGCCGCCGGACAGTGATGACTTCACTGCATTCTTATCACGAATAGACTATAGAGAATTAATATCACAATAATAGAGCTCAGATTCGTTCTAGATTGTTGGTGTATGTTATCCGTCACGCTTTTTCACATACGGGCTGCAGAGAGACAATAGACAGAGGTCCGATGAGAACAAACAATAGGTCGTGGTCTTTTGCGGACGTTGAACGTTAGAACTTATACTAGTCTAACGATCTTTAGAGTGACGTCACTTCTACGCAACCTCATGCAATGATCCTGTCAAAAACAGTTTCACGCTGAAAGATCCCCTCCGATCACGTGGTCCTACTGACTTTGTCCTACCGTCGGACGACGTGTACTTTTTTCCCGTTAGTTCGATTAATCGGACTACAAGGATTTGAACGCTGTAATTAGTTCTGAAGACACAGATTTCCACAGAGTATTGTACATTTAGCCGTGTATTAGGCAACTTCTCGTGTGGTCTAAATATATGAATACCAGTTTAAAGCAGAACTGGACCGATCCATTTGCGCCGGAGTATTTATAATATATTCGCGTTTTAAAATAAAATAGGCTTCGGTGCCGCGTCAATTTCTGATTTTAAAACGTAGTAGCATTAAAACGTGTTTTGAAAAATAAATCAGCCGCCTTATCTCTGGACTGATGGAGGTACAGTCGCATTCATAGGACTTTAGATAGGTTTAAATATGTAAACGTTAACGAAGGTTTGCTGGAAGAAATATCTTTTTAGAGATAAGCTCACCTTTGTACATATCTTTGTAGGAAATGGGGCTGACGGAAGGGTACTTGGGAACGCGTTGAAGTCTTTTGTATGTAAAATTACAATCGTGTCTATTCACCCCGATTCTCGCGCATTCGATATACGATATCTATACCTATATCGAGTGATTTTGTATGCGAATCTGTCAATATAGGTCTCTATATCCGTATATCGAAGGCGCGAGAATCATGCCACAGAATGCTTTATCGCCGACTCAGAGTTTGACGAGCACTTAATGGTCGTGTATCGGTAAAATTAGCACCTTGATTCGTGATATTTTGATTTTTAAACACACTAAGTTCACAACAGCTCACACAAACATGTGTGTGTGGCTGAATTGTCTTTCGAACTCTTCTAACTTCACAATGATAGGCATTTGACAAAACCTAATCTCTAAAATATATAATGACTGTCTCTGGCATGGGTTGATGTGGCAGAGATTAGTGCCACTTCAAACGAAAACTAATAAATGTAGCTCATTAATGTCCCCACCGAGGGGCACGGGCCTTTACACGGAAACGGGTAAGATTGAGCCATACTCCACGCTGGCTCAGTGCGGGTTGGTGGAGGGGTTTTACGACTACTACATGCTACCAAGGAGTGATAGTAGCCGGGAGCTACAGTTTAACGTGCCATGCGGAACACGCTGCACGTCACCGCTTCACGACTAACAAAATATACTCAAGGTAAGAGATTTAATTACAACTCTTCACCGCAATGGTACAGCGCTCCTATTTTTATAGAAGCGTATTTAAAATAGTTTCGCTAAAACCCACCCCGGGTCAGCCGTATCTTGAGCAACGAGCGGCCGCCAGCTATCTACTTTACTCTACTGGCGCGTTTCATAAACTTACAAGTTACAATGTTACAAGACTAAGTTACCTCGCTCAGCGAATCAGCCTAGCGATACAGCGAGGTAACGGTGCCAGTATGTTGGGCACCCTGCCACTCGACGGCGGCGGTGACCTTAAGGATTTTTTTTTTTAGTAATAAGTTAAGATGTATATTGTTTATAAATAAAATTTCGATAATTATAAAAAAAAGTTACCAGCTAGAACTTGAGTTGATACTAACTCGAGTAAACTTAACTTTACTCAACTCATATTCTCAAATACAGTAACATCTTTATTTTACAGACATGTGTGTTTACAAAAAGAGGTCGAATCCCAGCTAGAGGAAAAACAAACCTAGGATCTTGGATGTTTGCAAGCTGTGATATCACAGTTTCTGTCCATAACAGTGTCCCAACGACACATTGTATCCTAGTCAGGGCCAGAAGCAATGTATGTGCCTGTACGTAAATGTTATGCTAATTTTGCCAGTGCCAAGTATATTTGAAAGGTCACACCTAAAAGAGCAGCGATCTTCAAATGTTTTAAATTATTATTGTAAGTTAATAAACATTTTTCATCTCATTTCTACTTGTTGTTCCAACAAATCGGGGTCACACATATCGGCTCACCCACTATCTAGGTATCAGCATTTATAAATTGCGTACTGGGTGATGGAGGGTCCTGTGACCGTACCTACAGGTTGCATGAGATATGCGGACCTTGAAATATGGCTTAAAAGCTTAAATTAGCCTTCGGGAATGTCGTATGCTTGGTACAAATAAAAGTTACACAGAGTGACATATAGATTACAAAGTTATTAGAGATGGCTACTAATTATTAATTACACTCCCCCTTATCAATAAAAAGTTACTTCGGGAGTAACTACGGTACAGATATCTGACCATATTTTGGGGAATCTCCCTCCATCACTCTGATAGATAGATAGATAGATAAATTCATTTATTCACTGAAAAGGTACACACACAGACACATAATAAAAAGAAATACAAAATAGAATAAAACCTGGAAGAACATAACACAAAACAATTTACAAATAAATAATCATTTTCACTATGTGGTATTGTGAATGTACCGCGACAATGAAATGGCCCTGACTCAGCAATGTCACAGACGAATCTGTGACGCTGGTATTCTGCCATTCTCTGAACAACTTTCCCCAAGAAACGTATCGTCGCAAATGGATGTTTTTTTTTGTATGACTAGGGACAAGCCAATCGTAACCAACTATAGGTACCTACTTAGTTAATTTCCTCGTATAAATTAATTCGAGTAATTTTATTACGTGTGTAAACGAGATTTTTTTATAAAGGATATTGAACCCAGGCTAATTTCACGGCTATAATCTTTTCGACATAAAAAGCTTTGATTGCCGCCTAATTCATGCTTTAGTCGGACAATAAAAGAGATACTCATCAACATTTTTAAGTTCATCGTTGAAGGATCTGTGTTGAAACCATCAGCAATCAGATATAATAAGAGAATTTTCAGGTAAATATCACCTATTAAAACTTTTAACATGGTAGCTAAAGGAAAGTAACAGCCGTATTAAAGTAGCAATTTCTTACATCCTACCCGTGTATTAAATTATTTATGCGGACCTTGTATCCGTACACATTTTTGAACTATGTCCTTAGTAACGCTTGCTAAGTAAGTTTTAAATCATTCACCTAAACCTAACATGAACGACAAATAGGACAGTTAAAGTAAGGTAAGTTATATCTTTTGCCATGTAAAAATTGGTAACGGTTGGCGCAGGATCGTGCGGATTGGCGTTGGCGCCATGTCTCTACAGAAGAAGAAGAGGAGGTGGGCTGAATATGAATGAATGATGATGAAACGGTGGCCCCCCAACTATTCTACACGCACACCACAAAATGTGATACTAGTTCCACAGCCCGAATTTTGTCATTCGAAGAACCAAGTTCACAAAATCGAGCGCAGAATTTTAACAAGCCACCATTTTGGTTTTCGTGTCTGTAATAAATTCATGAGAATACAGCACGGGCGGCATAACAAGACTGTTAGTGGGGTTTTACTGAGGTTTTTTTTCGGGCATTTGAATTTTAGGAATTGTACATGCTTGTGGAGGGCAGAACTGGACATTGAATGGAGTTTAAGATGATAGATAACACACTACTTTAAAGTTTAAACTCTATCCATACTGTTTTTAAATATCTTTGACAGTTCTAATATTTATCAATGTGAAAGTGTGTGTGCGTGTCTATATTTTTGTTACTCTTACACGGTGAAACGGCTGGACGGATTTGTATGAAATTTTACCAAAAATACTAATTGTGATTAGCGCGTTAATCACAATTAAGTTTGACATATTTCATACATTTTGACAACTGCTAAATAGAAAAATACCCTAATCATGATTAGTAGTTTTGGTGCAAGTGACACGTAGGTCCATTTGCACCAAAAACTTAATTATGATATGCGTCTTAACCTGGGTGGTAGCGGTACTTAGTAGTGTAGTAGTAGTCGTAATAAAGCTTTGTTAGAGGCCCTAATAGGGCAGCTTGATAACGTCTGACAGTAAGGTTGACCACTAGCCCGACACCCTTCATCTACCCGCATTTTGCTTGGTGGAGGATTGATCGATCTTACTAGAGTAAAGGGCCGTGACACTCGATTAATGAGCTAAGTTTTGTTTAATATTAGTATTTTATCCTGAAAAGGCCTTTATCCAAAATTTTAACATTGCAACGTATACATTGCATCTTTGAATTCAAACAAAAGATTAAAAAAACTCTTCGCAAACGGAATACAGACTCAAAAATTTAAATGAATACGAGATACGAAAATATGTTTTTTTACGTAAAAAAATATGGGGTCCCTTTTACCCAAAACGGAGTCAAAGCCCTTGGATAAAAAAATTGAATTTCTTATTTGCATGGACCTGGCGTGTTGCCCTTTCTTGTTCTAAGGTCATTTGAAGGTACAGTCCTGTCTCATTGTTGCGTGTCATTGGCCCTATAAAGGCCCTACTAGCCCTTTGGGGGTGGTATTTGGCCCCAATTGGCATGGACTCACGAACTAAACTGATCTTCTAATTTGGTTGATAATGCGGCTCGAAGGACAAAAAAATTGGACCACTTAAAGAGAATATTTTATCATAATAATTTGCATATTTAAGATATTTAAATGTAGGGTAAAGTAAAACTACACATGGATATACAATGACCTAAGGTTTTTTGGAAATAAGCTTGCTGTTATTTCTCATAATTGTACAGGGTGTAACAGAAGGGTGTAGTCATATTTTAGGGGGTTGTTAGAAAGACCATTCTGAGCAACTTTTACTATGAAACCGATTTGATCAGAGCAACTTTTTTTTTATTGCTCCATATGTTTTGCTCCGGGCGGTCAGCTAATTTGTATAGAGAAGTGAAAATTAAAGTTGCTCTGATCAAATCGGTTTCATAGTGAAAGTTGCTCAGAATGATGTCCCTAACAACCCCCTAAAATATGACTAAACCTTTCTGACACCCTGTATAATGATCCCGAGTTAAAGTTGGATAAAATATAACGTAACTGCAATTTAAAGCGCATAGAGCTTTATCATAAAACACAATTGAAAGTACAACATGAAAAGCTTAATCTATTATTGTACCTAAATAGTAGTGAGCTCGTAAGCTATATTAATTCGCCGAAAAGCCTATTAATATTCCTACTGCATTGGCCAAGGACATAATTTCACGAATGTCATGGCATCATAATCAACTCTCATTATAGAATACCCGCTACAGACTTGCGACTTGACATATTGGTAGAGTGGCCATGAAGAAGGTAAGTGAGTGACTTTTAAAGTTTTTTTCTGCAAATTGTAGACGGGCTACCTGATTATTTATAAGGAAGTATCGGAGTAACCAGACATACATGTAAATGTAAAATGTAAAACGACCTTCGCAAAAATACTTTCAGCAGTATCAACAATTATTGAAAAGGTTTACGAGAACAGCACTAAATGTGCCTATGATTGGTATGGTATGAAATGAAATGAAAATTCGTTTATTTCAGGCTTCTTGAGCCCATACTTAGTTACAATGTACACACGCATGACAGCACGGATCAGCCACACCACTTTTTTGATATTTTGTGTAGGTGTACTTACCTGAGAAATATCAAATTCCTCAGATAAACGGACAGATAAACCTATCTGTGGTTTGAATGATCGGCCCTTAGATTACCTCATAATTAAACGACATTTGATGTTTTTATATTTATAACCCTCTTACCTGACGTCTTTGTGTGTGCTGTGTTAATAAACATTATTAATTTTCGTTTCAGATTATGCTCACGTAGCGTCCGATGTCATGGTCACCCCAATTCACAATTAAGCGAACAATACACGTTGACATAACAACACGTTCGTGAATGTTTGATCAATCACCCAAATATAATCTAATATATTCACATCATACAGGCACATACATTGCTTCTGGCCCCACATAGGACACCCTGTTTCATCGGAACCACGACGCCACAAACATGTAAACATCCAAGACCTGGGGGTTATTTTTCTTTCCCAGTGGGGATTTGAAGCCGGGTCCTCTGGCTTGGGACCTCGACCAAAATACCACAGAACCCGGCAAGAAATAATAATAAATGTATATTTTATATTCGCTGTTCGTCACAACTTAGTCTATAGTCTCTAGCTCTAGGGAGTCATTCCGTCCATAACAGTTATGAAATAAATCCTTAGGTTTCTGGCTGATTTCACCAAGAAACTATCTTTTAGGGGATACTTCATTTCCCTTCAGGGGCTATCTAGCGGTTGATTCGCTCTGACCTATATCGAACTGTCATAAAGGCTATTAGGGGTCTCCTAAATATAAGAGGCTGGCCCCCGAGCGGTACTCTTTTTAAGACCTGTATTAAATATAACCTATGTTCATGAAACTATTCTATTCTATTCCGAAACAATCGTATACAGCTCTAAGAAAAAGAGAAAAGTGTCCCTTAACTGTTGGTGAAATCAAACATAAGTGTGTGTATGTGTCCCACTGTGCGCCGTACGAACGTATCGCGTAGTGTGGAAGGAAGGGCCCACGCTGACTGTTTGTTTGTTTTTAAAGATCTTTATTTACTTGAGACATAAAATGATACAACCCAGTGTAGATTTAATCCTAGGTTATAGCTAGTTCATAAGTATTAACAGATGTTTAGCAGGCTAGAATATCCTCTTAAAACTTATATCATAAGTGTAATCAAGACATAATTGTATTGTAAAAGAATTAGGAGAGTAAAAGTAAAAAGTAAATGTAGCCCATTAATGTCCCCACCGAGGGGCACAGGCCTTTACTCGGATCCGAGTAAGATTGAGCCATACTCCACCACGCTGGCTCAGTGCGGGTTGGTGGAGGGGTATTTACGACTACTACATACTACGAAGTAGTGATAGTAGCCGGGACCTACAGCTTAACGTGCCATCCGAAACACGGAGTGTCCGATAATGTACTTAAGACAAATTAATCATCTCATTGGTACATGGTCAGCACCGGGATTCGAACCTGCATCTCTTGCGTGAGAAGCAAGGTGAAACCCACTAGACCACGGAGTTCTAGGAGAGTATAACAGAGTTATTTTGCAAACTTCGTTGTAGCTTGCAATCTTTGCTGTCGGTAGTGCTTACGCTGACTGTACACCCGGTAGTGCTTACGCTGACTGTACACCCGGTAGTCCAGTAAGTATGTTACAGTTAAGAGTTATGATGCACAAACCCGTTCTGTTTGTCTATAACGCGGAAGCTACTGAATCGACCCGTTTACGATTGAATAAATACGGCTGGGGACGTGTACTGCCCGTCTACCTTGTTTGTGTGCTAATATAGTAGATTTGGGTGACTTGTTGCTTCGCCTGAACTTGAGAGCGTCGTCGCCATGATACACCGAATTCAAATTAATAAATTCAGATTCAAAATAATTAAGTATATTGCCAAAATCATTTTGTCACTTCTCATGCTCGTAAAGTTCCTCTTTATGTTGGGTAAAGGCTGCATAAAGTCTCTTTTTATGTACTAGTACATAAAGTAAAATCTTCGTCTAAATCTCAGACTCTACCGACAAAGGTCGTCAGGTAAACACATAAGCTAAATGCCACTGCCACGTATAAAAAAAAATAAAAAAAGTATATTTGTATAAAGTTTAAGTATATAATATTTCAACAATACATGTCTCTAATGTTAGCGTTCAAACAAGCTGCACAAATATTGTGGTCGAGTTGTACAGTTATCTAGCTTATTTATACCTTGGCTAATGTATTTGTAATGTCATGTGTTTGATTTAGACTTCGCTTTACTTAAACAGGTTGGGAGAGGATTTGTAGAAATATATTTATTTCCTAAGTACTTATACTTAAATAAATCTATTCCTAAGTATTTAGGTACTTACCATACTAAACATCAATTTTACATAATTAAACTTTTGCTGTGGATCCAAGTTTGTAATAACTTACCACATATTAAATGGAACCTTTACCTAAAATTTCCCAAACGAAGTGGCATAGGCACAATTTGCGCACACTTTTAACCGGATATTTCACCATTTAGCGTGTCAGCGTGCACGTAGGTCTATGGGCGATTTTTCAATCCTCAGATAATATTTATCTGTCTCTTAAATCCGAGGAATGCGATAATTGACAAGTTCATAAAACATGAAATTTTATTTGCAGAATGTAAATTCGCCCATATAAAACATTTATGTCCCTAACAAGGAAGTGTACGCATTCTCTGCGGGACTGGGCGGGGAGGGGTGTGGAGGGAGGGGGTGCAATCTGCGCAGTGTGCTCACAATGAGCCATCAGCGTGCGCGCGCGCAAAGACGCGGGTGGCCGCGCGTCGTGGGTACTTCGGGAAGGGTTACAGAGCCACTATCTTTTCAGTAGAATGGCCAAAGTGGAAACTACTGATGCCATTGCTACTATGAAAACAACACTTCGCTGTCAGTTTGTATTGTATGCATGATGTATGCAGTTCAGTAGGAGACTTTGGAGTAGATGGTGGCGCCATCGCTCATTCTATAGATAAGATGGCGGCACTGTACCACTTCTTATGCCGATTCTGTTGTCTTCTAATCCATCAAAGTATCAACATCACCGTGTTAACTATTTTCATTCAAGTACTTATTCTTCTTTTTGAAGTAAAACTTCTTAGGGCACGGGGGTAAAATTTATTTAACCTCTCAACTGTGGGTTATTCATATATTTGCTTTTCAATTGCTACTAACCGGGTGCTATCACGAGTGTCTAAGAAATGGTAACGGAAATTCGAAACGGTGACGTCAGGGTCGGCTGAAGACTTTTAAAACCGCAACTATTTTCAATACGGTTTTTAACTAATCAGATAAGATAATAATACATTCGTACAATAAAGAATGTTAATTAGTGAGAGAAAAACCTGATGAAACGTTAACAAATAAAAATTATTTTTCTTCGACATTTATTTTTTTCTTCTTCTCAAAATGCTTCTCCACTACTTACTGGAGGTTGGCGGTAAACTCTCCTACTCCTCTCTGTGTTCTCTGTCTGCCAAGCGCATAAGCTGGCTGCGCCCGCGCCCGCTCATTACCTGATGTTGCGGAGTCACAACTTTTCTTTCTGTCAGCGAGCTTTATGTTTCACTCCCGACGACCGAAAAACGCGCCAAATGTGTTAAACATATCAACATGATACAAACATGCAGCATCTGTCGCTGGTAGTTCATTGTACAAGACCTAGACCTTTCTAAAAACCTCACACCACGCGATCTGCCTACAACATGCTGCATTATTTATTATGATAAACGACGACCCATTCAAGTGATGGCAGTCAGCATTCCGGTGCAGGTTCCAATATTAGCATGTGATTAAGACTTGTATTGTTCTACATTCTAGAACCTGGATGGGTTTTTGCATAGGATCGTTTGATTGTAGGAGGAAGAAAGGATGGTAATTGTTTTCACTATACGTACAATGGTTTATTTACGTGTCGATAAAATATAATTGAAACAAAAAGTAAACTTTAGAAAAAACCGACTTCCACAAACCCTATTTGATTAGATTGAGTTTAATACAAACTGTAACCCCTTATCCCCCCCCCTTGGGGAATTAATTTTGTCAAATCTCATATCAGTGCTACCCCACGCTACTAAGGAACCCCTGTACAAAGTTTCATGGCTCTAGGTCCACCGGTTTAGGCTATGCGTTGCCTGCCCGTCAGCCACGCATTGTATTTGTACCTAGTATTGAGCAGATCTGGTGGCCATATGTGGTCTTCATCAGCAGTTCCGCATCACAATATTATGCTTACCATGTGCATTTGCACGAGTTATTATGAAAAACACAAAAATCACTATAGGTCTGCCTATAATATTTGAAGAGTTCCCTCGATTTCTCCAGGATCCCATCATCAGATCCTGACCTGGTGTCAATGGGATCAATGGGAAGGTAAATCCTTTTAAACAAAAAAATAATTTTCCAAATCGGTCCATCCGTTTAGGCGCTATGGAGGCACATACATAAAAAAAACAAACATCCGGACGAATTGTAAACCTCCTCCTTTGGGAAGTTGGTTAAAAATACAAGAAACCCAATTGAACAGCAAAGAGTTTCATTGAACTGAAATATACTACAACTACACTGAAAGTCGAAGTGACGTTTTCACTAATGGGTTAATGACGAACAAGGAAACGCCTTGCTAAGTAAATGCTTTGCATAAAGTTTTGTTTCACCAATCGATTTGTCCTATCCTAAGAGTAGCATAGTTTTTTGACAGTTGTCCATAGCTTTGTTCGTCAATCTATCACATGTCTCTCTCTAACACATGAGACTGTCACATGTGTCAGTTTAGGGGCACCTAAGCACTACGACCTCCTAAGGTAACTTTAGGTCATGCTAGAGAAACGTGTTTTTGCTCTAGGCAACTCCTAAATATTTAGGCATCTGATTTAGGCGTGTCCTATGGTTAGTGAAAACGGGTGTGATCTCAGATCAATGAAACTCTTTTCCTTCAAGGCCTCAGTAGTTCCGCCATAGTATAAATAAGAAATAGTAGGTTCACTAGGCCCCTGTTCGCATGATAACTACCTACTCTTGCTCAAACGGCTAGGGTTGTCGCTTAGCGCTGCGGGTTGGACCGCGCCGGACGAATGACGTTGACACGTCGCATGCATCGCTTGCATAGCCCTGTCTCGTATAGCACGCGAAGGACGCGAGATTCGGCAATGTGTGCGTGTGGCGGCGCGTGCTTATACGGAATGCAATGTAAATGTGTGTGTGCGGCTGTTCTCGCTGATTTGTTTGAAGTGAACCTGGCGTTTGGCCGTTCTCTAAATAACACCCGCACCACACCTATTCACAATCCTACCAATACCAAATAATCATCATATATATTTAATTTAATTTTTAAAATGAGTTTGTTCTCTTAAATATTTTCTGCATGCAACTTATACCTACCATAAGTTTAGTTTTAAATAATGAAAGCCCGTAATTGGCCTCAGCAAAGTGTAATTGTTAACTTATATTTTAATTGTATGTGCTGTGGGCTTAGTACCAATAAATAAATAAAAAATTAAAATAAAAAATAAAATAACGTGGTGGCTCCGTAAAAGCGAGCCCGCGCTGTTTTGCCCGTGTATCGGACATTTGACCATACATTTGACCACATTTGGCCACAATGACAACCGCCAAATGACCCACCTATGACCCGCCGCCGGCGGCGTTATGCTCGAAGCTTGTGTGCGTGCATCTAGCTGCCCTTGCCACGGCTTCGCTAAACGCATCGCCCAATAAATCTGAATCGCGCACATGGCACCACACTTCGTTATGCGTTATTTGTTATGCGCGTATGAAGTGTGGAGGTCTTATTTGTCTATATTTGCTTTATTCGCACGCATAACGCTTAAGGGCGAATAGCAAATACGCGTATAATAGTGTGGAAGATAAAACATAAACATTTACATACAGGCACATACATTGCTTCTGGCCCCACACTAGGAAATCCTGTGTCGTGGGAACCAGAAACAGCAACATCACAAACATTGGTGTTCGCTCACATAACGAATATTCGGGCGAATACAGCGTAGCCGCATAACGAAGTGTGGTCCCGCCATAAGATCTACTACCATAGCATAAGATAGGTATCAGAGTTGAGAGCGGTTCATAAAACGAGCCTTATTATACTCTTTCCCTTACATATTGGCCATATAATTATCTATTATATTGTGGCCAACCAAACACCCTAACCTTGTAACAGCGTCATAATCCCAATTCTAGTTATTGACATAATTGACATATGTCAACAGTGACCCGATTGGCAGGTGCGGTCACGGTCACTCGGCTACTAACTGTGACATAAGCTTTGTTCGAAATTGGGCTGCCTTTTATTGACCAAGTCGAAGCAAAGTCTACATTTGTTGTGTCATATTTATGGTTTTCTCTCATACTGATGAAGTAAGAGAAATAAAACGGCACAGTCTGTCAGCCGCATTCGGAAACAAAGATGGGCTAGCTCCCTGTCATGTAGGGGCGTAAATGTGCCTCTGCCATACCGTATCGGAAAAGGCCTAACAATAGCTTGTTTTACATGATGATAACCGATAGGGTGGGATATTAGGCCAGAGACTATATATATCCAATTGACTGCGCCTGCGGGGGAATGCGGCTCGCCAAACGTTTGTTGTATTCAACAAACGTTCGCAGACGCAACCTATGTACGATGACGGGCCGCCAGACAGTTTCGCAGCGGCTGACCAATCACAGCTCTCTTACCTCGTCCCCCGCCGCCCGTATTTGGTGGGTTGTGTTTCAAAGGAAAATCTATCTATGCGCTCTCCACTGGATAAGTACAAATATACCACCACAATGTCGCAATAAACGTTTTGAGTTTGAGTTTGAGTTTGAAATACAAATACAAAATACAAATAAGTTTATTATCAAAAAGTGAATTACAAGTGACTAAACTAATTACTTAACGTGTACAAAATTATTACGAAAACTTTACATTAACATTGGTTGTTGAGGGTACTTTTGCCTTTATATATATTAATCGTCACTCCCGTGTTGCCGTTAACTCTGCACTAGGCGGACCTGTATCGCAGAGATCGTGTACAAAACGATTGCCAGGGACGGAGCGGGCGGTAAGAGCGGTAGCGGATTAATGGGGTCGGGGTTAATTTTGAATAGGGATAGGATATATAGGGATAAGTGCTCCCTGTGTTAGGCCCATATTAGCTACTAGCGACCCGCCCCGGCTTCGCACGGGTGGAATGCACTGTGCACTATATTATGCATGTATTATACATATAAACCTTCCTCTTGAATCACTCTACCTATTAGTTTTAAAGATCTAAGCATACATGGGGCAGACAGCGGGAAGTGACTTTGTTTTATACTAAGTAGTGATGATGATGATGATGATGATGATGATGATGATAATGATGATGAAGCGATGTCACACACAACGGTTTTACCATACACAAGCTGTCATTTTCACGCACTTGAGGTAGCTTTCTGAAAGCTATTTTTTAAAGCTCTCAGCCCTGAAAGCTATCTCAAGAGCGTAACAAAGGCCTTGGGTTGCCGACGGAATAACTAATGCATTAATCCTCTAGAATGTATGTGTTATTATAGACACTCGGAAAAACACTGATGTGCTTACTAAGTTTATGTATTAACTCTGAGCTAAGACTGAGTAAAGATGTTTAATTATAGCAAATATTGACTTAGGCTAGAGATCTTAAATTGGAAAAACCCTAAAGTTTATGGTTTATTTACGTTTGGAGGTAAATTGATTTTGGTGTGTTTGCTACAGAAATAATATAATACAGCCCCAAAAACTCTGTATTACTTTTAGGTCGTCACTTATTGTTAAAAGTCTACAAAACTAATCTTGATATTTACTTGACAGAACATTCAATACACCCGAACTTGTCTTTAAAATTTAGTTGCCCAAAATAATACTTAGAGTGAAAAGGCTCGCTACGTTGCTCAAATGCTGCCAAATCGCTGAGCTAAGAGAGCTACAGACTGGCTCCCAGAAAATGCAAAGAGAAAGCCTGGCCGACCCAGGAATGGATGGTTGGTTCTATGCCATGCGGCCTAGACTCTATGGGATACGGAGTGGAGGGAGCCGCTCAGGACAGGAGTGGAAAAGGGGGAGAGAGGCCTTTGCCAGCAGTGGGACATAGCAGGCTTGTAATAATAAAAAAAAAAAATTCGCGTGTAGCACCGTACACGTGTTAGAAGTAAAACTTCTGTAGCTAGATCATTAAGTGGTACCTATACTATACACCTATACCTACCTATACTAAAGGAGATTTAAATTTCCAATTTTGAGATCCAATCTCTGCTTCAAGTTACTTTTATGTTTCAGACGTCCGATTATTTGAAATTATTTTATACTTGTACTTACTTTTAATACGTCATGTCATTTATTTCCCACCATTCCTTATCTACAATTTGTCGCGCTCGTGGTGATATACTTAACTCATTCAATAGTGTCACTACTATTTGCATCTCGCTCAGATTATATACCATCTGACGACGTCACGTCTTAAAACCGTCTCGCTCAAATGTATGCATTGCTTTGCTTGTCTCTGTGCCCAGTCCCTTTATTTAATTGATCGAGTACGTATTTTCAACTATTCCAAGTTAATGTGTACCTGCGGGGCTACCATAAGGCTTGCCACTCACCTCAGTCGCGCAGATAAATGACAAAGAAGATGGCTAAATCAATATATGGACGACTGCCCCAGACATGTACAAAGACTTCTCAACAGCCAATAGCATTTAAATATTCATTCATAAATTTAATTTACTGCGTCTGTATTTAGTTTGTAGAACTTGAAGAAAAAAAAATATATAGGTAAATAAGAGTTGTTACTCAATACTCCGTGATTCCAATATGATTCCGTGACCTTTGCCGTCGCTAGAAATAAGCACCATTTTGCAATAACATGCAACATAACGCCATCTAGCCACTCCTCTGGAAACCTCCTGTTTTCAACAGTTTTGCTAGTTGGCAATTATGTTGCATGTTATTTTTAACGATGGCAAAAGTCACTAATCAATGGCGGAATCATAGAGTATGAAGTGACAACTCTTAATTATTTAATCATTTCCTTCAAGTTCTACAAACTAACTAAAGACGCAGTAATTTATGAGAGAATATTTAAATGCTATTAATTGGCTGTTGAGAAGTCTTTGTACATGTCTGGGGCAGTCATTTTGCCAAATTGCCAACTCCTTTCGCGTCTCAATGATGTTTCTCCATAAAATAGCGCGCATTCATTATGATATGACATTAAATTGTGACAAAATGCGTGGCTGGGGTGACTGGCGTGCCTTATGCTACCCCCGCTGACCTATACATACCTACTTTGCTAGGATTTTTTAGGGTTACTTCATCGCGAAGCGATGACGTAACTCTTATTTAATTTTATTCTTGACATTTCCTTAGTCCGCCATACGACATACCTCGATTTTGATATTTTACTTCAACATTATTGACTGGCATGAAGCATTAACTTTAAAATTACAAAAGCTTATTAAAATCAAAATCGTATAATTTCAACAGTTATAACAACAATTCAACTTTAAAATATGTATTACAAAAATTACATACAAACAAATAAGCGAAACAATAAGCCATTAAACTTATGGCTCTGTAAGCTGTAGACCTCGCTTTGGCCGTTTACTACAGATAAACATTAAATAGGTAGGTATAACACGTACTTAGTAGCTAAACTGCTAATTTGTGACTTGAACTGCACTATATAATAAAAAGTGGCTTTAGAACAGTTCTAGGTACCTACTTATTGTTTTCAAGAAGTCTTAATGCAGCCATCCATCACATCGGAATTTGCTTGAAAACTAAATATCGCATTTGGATGATTCTAAGTGACTTTATGCGATTACTAGCTGCCTGTTGCGCGACTACGCAGCGCGTTTTAGGTACCTATTCCATAGTTACCGGCCACAAAACGATTCGTTCATCATTTTAGAAATCCATATCGACCCGTGTGACATTGATGAAACTCTTTTCTTACAAACTGTATGGATCGCATCGCACAACTGTCAAACATAAGTTCCGGTTCCAACAAAGAGGTTGAACGAAGTAGTTTTTGGTCACGTCACTGGTTTTGGCCTTTACCGGAAATCAAGAACTCGTGGAAGAATGCTTAAAATAATTTTTATTTGTTAACGTTTCATCAGGTTTTTCTCTCACTAATTAACATTCTTTATTGTACGAATGTATTATTATCTTATCTGATTAGTTAAAAACCGTATTGAAAATAGTTGCGGTTTTAAAAGTCTTCAGCCGACCCTGACGTCACCGATTCCAATTTCCGTTACATTTCTTAGCCACTCGTGATAGCACCCGGCTAGTAGTAATTGAAAAGCAAATATATGAATAACCCACAGTTGAGAGGTTAAATAAATTTTACCCCCGTGCCCCAAGAAGTTTTACTTCAATAACAACACTCACAGTTCTTTGTCAGGTCATGACAAGGTGAAATAAAAACTGGTTGTACTTAGGTTTCCACATCCGGGAAAACGTTATCGTCCTTACCTGTTGAAAAAAACACAATAGATTATTTTGGTGATAAAGAATATCCAAAACTCGAGTTTATCGTTAACGCTTAAGTTCACGTTCAAGCTAAGCAGTAGCGCAAAAGTACTAACACCCGGTTTCCAGGCGCTGATTATGGCTGGATTTTACCCACAAAAAGTTACACCGAGAATAACTATCCCGGGGATAACTTGTATGACCAATGACAGTTCAAAATGAGTTGATCTGATCTAGGTGTCACTGGTGTCTACAAAAAAGTAGAATATACTCTCGAGTAAAAGTTACTCTTTCGTTGGTAAAATCAGGGCTAAGTTGACAGGTTGGTTAAATCAGTTTCGGCCAATCACACCTCGCTATTTTGAATAATAGAGGGCACGTGAATCGTTGAAGCTGATTTTTATTTATTTATTTATTTATTTATTAAATTTTCTATAAATACCTATCATTACAGGTTACACCTAATGCGATAGGTATATTCTACTTAATTTATCTATTTATACATTTATACATCATACTTAATTTAACTATTTATACATTTATAAGAAATCCTCTTTGTAACAACCTGTTAACTTATCATATTATCTATCCACTTGGCTCAGCTACTAATAAACTAAAATATTCTATCACGTAACTCATTAACATTAACCACGCTACCAAACGCCAGCCCACAACAATAGAGCAGCACAAGTAATAAATAATACTAAATAGATAATAACTGCGCAGTAGCGCGCCGAGCGAGCAAGGTTGCGCGGACGCAGCCAGTGATGCAGAAATGTCAATACACTGATTGACTAGTTAGAACGGCTGACTACGCGAGATATCAGATACCTACTGTTGTGTAGGAAATTATCTAGTCGGACAGACTGCTACTAGGGAATTGATGAAAATAAACGGTCAATAGTGCAATCAGGACGCGCGCGCGCATCAAGGGTTCCGATCACACTTGTAGATGCTCACCGCGTAACAGGTGTAATTAGTTTTCTACATAAACCGATAAAAAGACACAAACTGCAAGGTGTGTTCGGAACCCTTTTAGCGCTAGTCCTACTCGCACTTGACCGTTTATTAATTTATATTTATTATGTGGATGAATGAACAAAGACGCAAGCATAGACACAAGCTATGCCCAGATATATTAATGTACTATACAAATATAATTAAATTAAATTTTAGTATGTATAACTTTGCAATTTATTTAACGCTTCCACACGATAAGAAGAAGAAAAGCTATGTCCAGTCTCTACACAAGCGATTTCCATGTCTATCTATACTCCTGTCTCTACACAAGCGATTTCCATGTCTATCTATACTCCTGTCTCTACACAAGCGATTTCCATGTCTATCTATACTCCTGTCTCTACACAAGCGATTTCCATGTCTATCTATACTCCTGTCTCTACACAAGCGATTTCCATGTCTATCTATACTCCTGTCTCTACACAAGCGATTTCCATATCTATCTATACTAATGTCTCTACACAAGCGATTTCCATGTCTATCTATACTCCTGTCTCTACACAAGCGATTTCCATGTCTATTTATACTCCTGTCTCTACACAAGCGATTTCCATGTCTATCTATACTCCTGTCTCTACACAAGCGATTTCCATGTCTATCTATACTCCTGTCTCTACACAAGCGATTTCCATGTCTATCTATACTCCTGTCTCTACACAAGCGATTTCCATGTCTATCTATACTAATGTCTCTACACAAGCGATTTCCATGTCTATCTATACTCCTGTCTCTACACAAGCGATTTCCATGTCTATCTATACTCCTGTCTCTACACAAGCGATTTCCATGTCTATCTATACTCCTGTCTCTACACAAGCGATTTTCATGTCTATCTATACTCCTGTCTCTACACAAGCGATTTCCATGTCTATCTATACTCCTGTCTCTACACAAGCGATTTCCATGTCTATCTATACTCCTGTCTCTACACAAGCGATTTCCATGTCTATCTATACTCCTGTCTCTACACAAGCGATTTCCATGTCTATCTATACTCCTGTCTCTACACAAGCGATTTCCATGTCTATCTATACTCCTGTCTCTACACAAGCGATTTCCATGTCTATCTATACTAATGTCTCTACACAAGCGATTTCCATGTCTATCTATACTCCTGTCTCTACACAAGCGATTTCCATGTCTATCTATACTCCTGTCTCTACACAAGCGATTTCCATGTCTATCTATACTCCTGTCTCTACACAAGCGATTTCCATGTCTATCTATACTAATGTCTCTACACAAGCGATTTCCATGTCTATCTATACTCCTGTCTCTACACAAGCAATTTCCATGTCTATCTATACTCCTGTCTCTACACAAACGATTTCCATGTCTATCTATACTCCTGTCTCTACACAAGCGATTTCCATGTCTATCTATACTCCTGTCTCTACACAAGCGATTTCCATGTCTATCTATACTCCTGTCTCTACACAAGCGATTTCCATGTCTATCTATACTCCTGTCTCTACACAAGCGATTTCCATGTCTATCTATTACTCCTGTCTCTACACAAGCGATTTCCATGTCTATCTATACTCCTGTCTCTACACAAGCGATTTCCATGTCTATCTATACTCCTGTCTCTACACAAGCGATTTCCATGTCTATCTATTACTCCTGTCTCTACACAAGCGATTTCCATGTCTATCTATACTCCTGTCTCTACACAAGCGATTTCCATGTCTATCTATACTCCTGTCTCTACACAAGCGATTTCCATGTCTATCTATACTCCTGTCTCTGCACAAGCGATTTCCATGTCTATCTATACTCTTGTCTCTTGTACTCCTTCCACCATCAATCTATAATACCCATACTTGGCGCTACTTGTATGACGTCATAGTCACCTTGCCTGCGCCCACGCACCTCAATAATGCCAACCTGCTTGCGGGCGGAGAGATGCTGAATGGCGATGTTTATTTATGATCATTGCCTTATTATTTACCCGCACTGACTAAGTGTGGCAGAGTTTGGCTCGATTTTATCCGGGTAAAAGCTTGTGACCCTAGGTGGGGACTTTAATTAGCTGCATTTATCCGTAATTCGTCATTTCTATAATGCAGTATTTTAAACAACATAATTAAAGCTTATGGTCTCTCTAATAAGATATTTTTTTCAGCAACCCATTACTATTATTATTATTGAATTAGATATTATTAGGAATCCCAGTGCTGACGATGTAAGTAACAAACAACGATATAAACACTCTAACGGTGATGGAAAACGTCATGAGGAAACCTTCATTACTCCATAGGTTTGCTGGAAGAGATCTCTTATTAGAGATAAGCTCGCCTTTGTACATGTTTTTCTAATATTAAGTGTCTGTATTATGTTTTCTGTGCAATAAAGTATAAAAATAAAAAATAAAATAAATAAATAAATAAGTATCTATGCGCTCTCCACAGGATAAGTGCTCCCTGGTTGCGATGCTAGAGCTCGTCTAAGCTGAAATGACGCGCCCCACTCCTTGGTTTCGTATTTACTTGTCATACAAAACCAAGGAGGGGGGCGCGTCATTTCAGCTTAGACGAGCTCTAGTTTGATGACTAAGTAGTCGGTATCGTCGCCGATCCGTCTTCGGCGGGATTCTCACATTCTATTTGTTCTCTACAATATTTTACGGAATCCACGGTATCCATCCTACCTACGAGACCGTTTTCATTTTCAATTTCTTTCTTCCAGCAGGCCTCGGAGAACTCAAGCAGTGTCCTTGCTCACAGTACCACCTCATAGCACCGCGTCCTATGAGCACGGATTTAGACTTCGTGCTATCCGCTTGTGGAACGCACTCCCCTGCACCATCAGGGATAGTCCTACTCTCAGTATTTTTAAAAGTCGTGTGAAGAAGCATTACCTGTCTTTATAGAATTATAGGTAGTATGTATAGTTTATGTATATTATGTGAATATATCTCATATTTATTTATATAAGTATGCACTAGTTTATGTAGTCTATTGATTTGTAAGTAATAATTATATGTATTGTACACATGGGTC
Organism: Argyresthia albistria; assembly: GCA_963457715.1. Lineage (NCBI taxonomy): Eukaryota > Metazoa > Arthropoda > Insecta > Lepidoptera > Argyresthiidae > Argyresthia > Argyresthia albistria. The sequence continues at coordinate 1,226,030 of OY735278.1, read as the reverse complement.
TACTCCTGCTCAGCAATCCACCTGTCTCATCCCTATTTGGTTTGCTGGAAGAGATCTCTTATTAGAGATAAGCTCGCCTTTGTACACGTTTTCTATGTTTTTTACTGTCCTATGTAACTTTTTGAGTGCAATAAAGAAATTATGAATTATGAATTATCGTGACTTGAAATAAATTAACTTTTTCTGTGTCAAGTGAAACCACCAAGCCTACTTACAAATGAACATAAACTGTACTTAAACCACTTAAAATTTGTAACCTCAACATCCAGTTCATGGCCTCCAACAACAGATCCTTTCTTCACTATAACAATTCACTATTGCTATACTAACGTATTGATCTAAATTGTCTCTTCATGCTCAAGTAATTTAAGTGCAATCTCATGTCAACAAGTACATATATAGTGCAAGATAAAGCATTTGTCGTGACATGTGAGAACGAATGGTCGGTATGTCCATATGTGTTCGCATTTGGTGTAGCGTAGTTGTCAGAGTAGGTAAGTACTTTTATCTCAGGTTGGAGGTAACTTCAACTTTCGACGTGCAAAAAGTCGCAACATGGGGCAAGCCAGGGAGCACTTATCCAGTGGAGAGCGCATAGATACATTTTCCTTTGAAACTCAACTCACCAATTTACAGGCGGCGGGGGACGAGGTAAGAGAGCTGTGATTGGTCAGCCGCTGCGAAACTGTCTGGCGGCCCGTCATCGTACATAGGTTGCGTTTGCGAACTTTTGTTGAATACAACAAACGTTGGGCGAGCCGCATTCCCTGCAGGCGCAGTCAATTGGATATATAGTCTCTGGGGCAAACCTAGCCCATCGCCGCAGCTAAGGAGTAAAGAAGGTTACCTCGCGATATTTTCCATGATCGTTAGAACGTTCGACAACGTACCAGTAACTTTTTACTCGAGAGTATCTTCTACTTTTTCATAGAATGACCTCATTTTGAACTGTCATTGACATACAAATAATTCCCGGGATAGAATGACCTCATTTTGAACTGTCATAGTCACAAAAATATCCCCGGAATTAATAACTGTACCACGTGATCCCCAGTTATGCAGGGCTCATCACGTGACATTGGCGAAATTATTGTGGCAACACACGATAGAGGCCACAGATCAAAAACTTAACTTAACTTAACTTAGTTATTTTCGCATAACTTTTTGTTGGTAAAATCCAGCCTTATGCCCGTTTAGGCCTGTTTTGACAGTTCACGCCCATGAAGTTTCAACCCCTAACGCGTAGGTAATAGAAGCGGTTTTCCTAGGTGCAACTTGTACGCTTTGCTTGTACGCAACAGTTGGCTTTTATTACCTACGCATTAGGGGTTAAAAGGCGTGAACTGTCAAAACGGGCGTTTTATTTTGTGAAGACTTTAGTATAGTTCGTTTCGCCTCCCAAATCGCAGGCATTGTACAGTTACAGTCTTCCAACGATCGATCCCAAATAGCCCCCACTGTATGCCAACAAAACCGGGCCAAACTGTCGCAGGTTACGCAAGTGAGGCCATCACACTAATGTCCACTTTGTAACTTAACATAACATAGCAACTAAATCTTACTTTGTAACTTGTTACACTAAAAGTATTTTACTCTTCACTTGGGTTGGGTAATCGCGGGAGTACATACTTAGTAAGAAACTCGAATGAAAATAAAATAACATGATTTTTTATCCAAAACCGACATTGGTCAAAAACTCACGTTGCCAAATTTTTAGAACATATCTGAAGTCGAACGAAGCATGTACAAAATGACTTGACAATACCAGAATAGGCTTGTGGCCTGTCAAGTCAAAATAGAAACTTTTTATGAACTGTGAAAACGGAACTTTTTGTTCCTGAGTTCTATGAAATAACCACAGAGTGACATCATGTAAAAGTGCCATCACATGCTGTCTTTTTGTTGCATAAAATTGACTTTATAAAATATATCTGCTGAAAATATACAATTTTGAGAATGTCAAACCATTTTGTACATAATGCTTCAACTTATAACTTGTTCCTAGATTTATTGGATTACCTTCGACACGAGCCTATTGTATATTTTTCCAGCAGTTTTATTTTATAAACGCACGCAGCTAAAAATATCTTTTTTGAACGTGTGATTCGTTTTCAATGCAACATCCTTCTAAGTCTTTGTCGTCTTCTTCTTCTTTTTATTAATGGCGTCCTAACCTCTTTTGAGGTTAATTTTGCCAGTGTCCGTCGCTGAAGATTCGGTAGTCGCATGGACGTCAAGAAAAAGCCTAGCAATCAAACCGGTTTTATTTAATTACAATCATTTTAATTACACTTTTTGCTATAAACACACGGGCATTTATGTAAAACCGTGCGATAATTTAAATACAATGGTACAAAAAGCACTGACCAACAAGGACGAAGCAGAATTTAAAGTTCAAGTTCATATTATAGTGAGTAAACATGCCACATTCTTTTTCAGTTTTCAGAAGTCGTTTTGACGTGACAACGTCTTATAAATTGGTTTGCCGGGTGACACTTCAAGAAACTGCGTTACGCTCCGCTCACGTTATGCGCTCACAATGAGAGCGAGTGAGAGGCACGCGTCCCTTCCACTCGGGCATTGTTAGCCCGCCTAAGAGCGAGAGAGACAGACATAAAAAGTGAAAGGCACGCGTCCCTTCCACTAATTCTTTGTATAAATAAATGTTTTAAATTGTTACTATTATTTCATCCTTCTTCCTACTATACGAATGAATATTCACATTAAAATTATTTTACCACTCAAAGTCGTTGTCACGTAAAACTGTCGCCCGTATACCGACTTTACAGGCAACCAATTTTTTTTTAGGGTTCCGTACCCGAAGGGTGCCAAACGGGACCCTATTACTGAGACTTCGCTGTCCGTCTGTCCGTCCGTCCGTCCGTCTGTCACCAGGCTGTATCTCATGAACCGTGATAGCTAGACAGTTGAAATTTTCACAGATGATGTATTTCTGTTGCCGCTATAACAACAAATACTCAAAATCAAAAGAAATTTAATATTAAGGGGGGCTCCCATACAACAAACGTGATTTTTTTGCTCATTTTTGCTCGATATTGATAATGGTAGCAGGTAGACGCTTAAAATGTTCACAATATATTGAGTATATTATTTACTTAAAAAATAAATAATTAAATTAAAATTAAATTAATATTTAGGGGGGGCTCCCATACATTTTTTTTTGCGGTTTTTTATAGATAATGGCACGGAACCCTTCGTGCGCGAGTCCGACTCGCACTTGGCCGGTTTTATTTTAGGTTTTTAACTAGGTGAATTATTTATCATGCATAAATTGTATTATTAATCTATTCAATGTCAGGACTTCGTAAAGCAGGCCAGGATAATACTTTTACATATCAAAGTTTTCTCATTACCCCTTTTAATTTACCACTATCGAGATTAAATAATCAGCAAAGTGTGAGTTGGACTCTCACACGGAGGGTTCCGCTCCATCATTGTACCAACAAAAGTACAAAAAAATACGATTCTTGTATGAAGACACTTAATTTTTAGGGTTCCGATCCTTATAAGGAAAATGGGGAACCCTTATAGGATCACTTTGTTGTCCGTCTGTCTGTCTGTCTGTCTGTCTGTCCGTCTGTCTGTCCGTCTATCACGACGCCCCCTTTTCTCAGGAACGCGTGGAGGTATCATATTGAAATTAATATCGATTACTCGGGTCTATGGTCCCTTGGAGCTATGAAAAAATTAAACTTCTAGGTCCACGCAACCAAAAGATACCGCGTTATTATGTCATAATTTTGCTGAATTTGTATGAAATCGCGTGGAACTCGCAAGGGAATCAAAACCTAGAGGGTACTTCCCGTGCACCTAGAATCATGAAATTTGGCACAAAGCAAGTTCTTATCGCACAAGTAAAGGGAAAAATCTGAAAACTGCAAATTTCTGTCTTTTTGCAACTTGGTTTACATGGATGACATCACACTTTAGTTTTTTATGTGGAAACCTAATTACACGTGTTTCGCTCTCCAAGTGTGTCGGTACCCTTGGTGTGCGAGTCCTACTCGCACTTGGCCAGTTATTTCAATATTTCGTGTATTTTAGTACCTATTTGTTGGTGGAGCGGCAACACATTCTGCGAAAATTTCAGCTTTCTAGCCATTACGGTTCGTGCTGAAGGACCCTCTGACGGACAGACGGACGGACAGTGGAGGCTTGGCACCCTTCGGGTACGGAACCCTAAAAAGACCTGAAAAAGTTAACTGCGGAGTGTATAATACAATAATCGCATAAACTATAGTAAACCACATCTCTTGTAAAGTATATTGTCGACATTCTTGTTGCCGGCTGGACGCGGTAATTACATAGCCACACTCATCTCTTCATCTGCGCCGGCGCACGACTCTTGACATACGAGAGTGGTAACCACACCTTACCATTATAAAGCTTACCGAAACCGCGCAATAGGTACGTTATAATTGACCGAGCGAGCGAAGCGTCTCCGTTTCAGGTTTGGGCAAAAATGCTTTCGTATGTCCGGTTGTTCTCCTCTACAGGTCGCATTTATGAACCGATTCTCGTGAAATTTTGTGAGCAGGTTGTAAAAATAAATAGAATTTTTTACTCGAGCCAGTTTTTTGTTTTTTTTTCAAAATGGCGGAGATATGGGGTTTTAAAATGTAAAAAAATCGCTACAACCCAAACGGCTCGATGGATATTAACAAATGAGGTGTCGTTGGATTCGTAAAGACCATGAGAGTGAAACAGATGAGCGAGCGAAGCGAGCAAAGCGTCTCCGTTTCAGGTTTGGGCAAAAATGCTTTTGTATGTCCGGTTGTTCTCCTCTACAGGTCGCATTTATGAACCGATTCTCGTGAAATTTTGTGAGCAGGTTGAAAAAATAAATAGAATTTTTTACTCGAGCCAGTTTTTTGATTTTTTTCAAAATGGCGGAGATATGGGGTTTTAAAATGTAATAAAATCGCTACAACCCAAACGGCTCGATGGATATTAACAAATGAGGTGTCGTTGGATTTGTAAAGACTATGAGAGTGAAACAGATTATATAATTTTAGTAAAAAGTCAATAGGTTGTATTAAAGATCGCGAAATGTAGTTTACAAAGTTATTGGTGCGGCTACTTTCATACTGCATGTACGTAACCAGGTACATTCATAAGTTTGTATGTGTTATTGAAAGAAAATTATTTGGGTTATTTTTTTTATGTGTGTTAGCAGTTCAGCTTTCCCACCGACATACTCGCGAGGTCTACAGCTCACAGAGCCACTAGTCTATTTGTTACAACTTTACATTTTGGTAATAAAACTGCAATACATTTACAAATAGAGCAGCCTTATTCAAGGACTACTCACGATGCAATTTGTCTCGCGATTTGTTGCTGCAACTTGTTGCCTTGCAACAGATAGCAGGCAAATGCATCGTGAGTAGGCAGGTTGCAGGTTGCATGCCATCGATTGCATCGAGATTGCATCGTGAGTACGCAGGTTGCAGGTTGCATGCCATCGATTGCATCGAGATTGCATCGTGAGTAGGCAGGTTGCAGGTTGCATGCCATCGATTGCATCGAGATTGCATCGTGAGTAGGCAGGTTGCAGGTTGCATGCCATCGATTGCATCGAGATTGCATCGTGAGTAGGCAGGTTGCAGGTTGCATGCGATCGATTGCATCGATATTGCATCGTGAGTAGGCAGGTTGCAGGTTGCATGCATCAAGTTGCAAGACAGATTGCACCGTGAGTGCACCCTTACTCGATTAAATAGACCGAAAATTGAGCAAAGTTAAGATTTCTCATAAAGCATGGAAATTGACTTTGTAGATTGGTTTGACTGTGTCCAAAAATTTATGAAATATTGTCACGTTTTTTCCTATATAGGGCGGCAGAGACACGATCGTGCCCAGTTTTAGCCATTTGCGTGACAGAGGGCGTGCCCATCGCCACAGCTATAGAGAATGAAGGTTTCCTCGTGATGTATACAGGGTGTAACAGAAGGGTGTTTAGGGGGTTGTTAGGAAGACCACTCTGAGCAACTTTTACTGTGAAACCGATTTGATCAGAGCAACATTTTTATTTCATTGCTCCATACGTTTTGCTCCGGGCGGTCAGCTGATTTGTATAGAGAAGTGAAAATTGAAGTTGCTCTGATCAAATCGCTTTAATAGTGAAAGTTACTCAGAATTATGTCCCTAACAACCCCCTAAAATATGACTACACCTTTCTGTTACACCCTGTAGTATCATCACGTGAACGTCCGTATGAACCAAGGATAAACTAAATCTCATTAGATGGTCAGTAGGTACTGAACCGGGTAGGATTTGAACCGGGATTACATGCGTGATAAGCGACGTTTAACCAGTAGACCATGAATATCCTTATGCATAACGTTGTTTACTATTCTCAGACGTGCCAACAAGACAGATGATAGATCGCAATTCAAATAACAATGAATTATTTATTGGATTCTTGTAATTATCATACGAATGATGTGATAATTGTTCACTTTCTACATAATTCATTGAGATCGATCGATAAATTGTACATGTAAATTGTCACGCTTGTTTTAAAACTCATTTACAGAAAGTATGTAATTTCTATCGATACATGTACTATATACTCAAGGAAGGAGAACCTAACTAAAGGCTCGAAAGTGATAAATTGATAAAGCGAAACTGTCATTTCTAAAGTACTTAGTTCAAGTGCAAGTTTTTTTTTATTGACCATAAAGTCATATTCAGATTGCTTAGTCAACGTCAATATAATATAAATTTTATTTGTATACTACCGCCCGTTCGGAAGTTGGGGATGGAGCAAAGAAGGGCAACAAACTCTTCCGTACCTCTTTTAAAATATGTCAGGGCCTTAATAATACACTAACAATTCAATGTTTTATAAGACGTTCTGACTCAGTCCATCGCCCCTCTTTGGATTTCTGTGCGCTGTGTAAAGACCACGTAGTTTTGTTTGTCATCTAAATATTCTTCTACATTGTAATAAGACTTCTAGACTGTTTTTGACATAGGTACTTAGTTTTTAACCGACATCAAAAAAGGAGGGGTTATCAATTCGGTTGTATTATCATGGAACTTTTATTATGTTTGTTGCAATGAAACTGGTACTACATGATAAAACTGTGAAATTGAATTTGGTTTTACCTGGATGACATTATACATCCAGCCTTTTTGGTTTTTATAGTCATTGTCACCAGATAAATTTCGTTTACATTATGTAATACCATAGAGCAAGTATTAGAACTAGTATTTTGCTCCATGGTAATACGTATTGACGTCACTGTCAGGAGACAGATTCCGTAGGCTTGTTTTTGGATATAGACGACATTTGTGTACCGAGAGCGAGCGGGGACGACTGTCATGAACTCGGTTTTTTTAAGTTTTTAACTTGGTGACTTATTACCTCGTTTCTCGTTACTCCATTGCTTCATTAGGTATTATAAAAACTCACCAACTCAACACACACTCCCAAAAAGAATCATCAACCTTACTGAGTTGATGATTCTTCCTCACACACCCACACTTACACTACACATATCTCATTAACCATTTCATAAACTACTTTTTAGATGGTGTTTTATTAAATTTGTTACAAAATTCAATGACCAAATAATGGAAGAGCCCTACGTCCTGAAATACAGGTGATAAACCTAGTTTAGGAGACTGGGATCCACACAACTATGTGCCTAACTTTTTATCTGAATAAATTATGAATTATGAGTCTGAACGCGGGCATAGCAATCTTAATTCTATTTCTAGTGCTAACACTATGATAATGACCTAAAGTCTTATTGCCTAGCATCTAGTTGATAGTTAGCTCGAATATGTTTATATCTGCGTTCTTCTCCAAAGCAATATTCCGTAAGACATAATACCATGGACATAACTAAAAAAACTAACTAGTTGTTTTTATTTTTTTCATTTTATACTTTATTGCACAAAAAAAAAACATAAAAAACACGTAAAATTTACAGAAAGATATGTACAAAGGCGAGCTTATCTCTAAAAAGAGATTTCTTCCAGAAAACCTAGGGATGGCAGGGAAAAAAACAGATAAAGAGAGGATGTTTTGTTATGTTAACAAAATTTTAACTTTTAACAATTTACTTTACTAGCTTTATTTTAGTAAAAGTTCTCTTTTATCGCATACGTAAGTGATATTGTTGTGAAACCAGGCTTTTATTGCACTTTCTCCTGTGTACGTGGGACAGGTGAGTCTATGACCTATGACCAATGCCATACCATGTGTCATACCTATGCGTCACAGCTTTTCCCATGTACATTTTAGAGGCACCAACTATGCCCTCGCTTATCTATAGTTATTCAACACTATATTTTGCGTGACAGTGGGCTAGCCTATCGCCACAGCTATTGAGACTAATGCCCGAATTCACCAACAATCCCTAACTTTTAGGAGACACTTCAACTTTTTCTGGGGCCACCTAGCGGTTGATTCGCTTTGAACTAAGTTCATCAAAGTCATCTAGGCTACTTGGGGACCCCCTAAATTTAAGAGACCGGTCTCCGAAACAATCGCTAGACAGTTATGAAAAAGAGCTAAGATGATGATAATGATGACATATCTGAGACAACTGTCAAAGTCGAGAGAAGTCCCGCAGTTTCTGAAAGTGCATTCAAATGTGCGATTCTTCGGAGATTAATTAAAAATAGCGGCACATAATTGGCTGAAATGAGTTTGACAAAAGTAATGTAAAGTAAGTAAAAAATATATTTATTGCACTAACAATTTACATTTAGGTAAAAACTTACAGATAATACTGGCATTTTGTGGATACGCTAACTTATAAGCTAAGAAGTTGCCAGTGGTCTTCGCACTAGGCTGGGCCTGTATCGCGAGGAACCAGTTAATATTAAAAATAAGTTGTCACAGTATTTTTTAAGATCAGATTTTTTTGTAAGATTTCATTAATACAACTAAAGCCAATCGAATACCTAAGAGCAGTCGGATTTTAAATAGTCATTCAGTTTCGTTAGTTTGGATGCCCCGAGAAAGCGATGTACTTATTAAATAACCGGCTAAATGCGAGTCGGATTCGCGCACGAAGGGTTCCGTACCATAATCTATAAAAAACCGCAAAAAAGAAAGTATGGGAGCCCCCCCCCTAAATATTAATTTAATTTTAATTTAATCATTTATTTTTTAAGTAAATAATATACTCAATATATTGTGAACATTTTAAGCGTCTACCTGCTACCGTCATCAATATCGAGCAAAAATGAAAAAAAAAATCACGTTTGTTGTATAGGAGCCCCCCTTAATATTAAATTTCATTTAATTTTTAGTATTTGTTGTTATAGCGGCAACAGAAATACATCATCTGTGAAAATTTCAACTGTCTAGCTACCACGGTTCATGAGATACAGCCTGGTGACAGACAGACGGACGGACAGCGAAGTCTCAGTAATAGGGTCCCGTTTGGCACCCTTCGGGTACGGAACCCTAAAAACTACCGAGGCATCGACCCCAAGAGATGGTTTCGTCCCAAATCGTAATATTTTTGACAAGTCATGATAACAAATGGATTCACGCATCCATAATGTACAAATAGGTTACAAAAAAATAATTTCTGTGCTCTATTGGTTACTCAAGCAAGAATAATTACGGTTCATCGCACTTTTATGAAAGAAGCCTCATATTATAATGATATAAGCCAGTTTGATATTGCAAAACGCTAGATTGAATTTTGAGACGTGCGATAAAAACTGCGAATTTGTTTTTCTGTGGGAACGCGTTGATGTCTTTTCTATTGCGAATCTTTTCACCAATGTAAAGTAAAGGTACGAGTTGGAACCCGGCAGCAGGCAGCAGCAGCCGACAGCAGCAGCACCCGGCAGCAGCAGCCGACAGCAGCAGCACCCGGCAGCATGACGCGGCGACATGCTGCCGAGGTTATGATTTGGAACCCGACTGCCGACAGCAACTGCCGACAGCAACAGCCGACGCGGGAGCGGGAGAGAGAGAGAGCACTACTGTCGGGCACTACTGGTCTGCAGTCGGGCAGCATGCAGTCGGCTGCCCGGCAGCATGCTGCCGAGCTGAATGCTGCCGGGTTTGTAGGGTATTTCATAGAAATGCACAGAAACCAGTATTGCTGTCGGCTGCTGCTGTCGGCTGCTGCTGCCTGCTGCCGGGATCCAACTCGTACCTTAAATGTCTGGATGTTCCGATGTGTGAAAACTGCTAGTTCGCGGACACTTTGTATTATACTGTATAATAAATGTGTATTATTACGTGGCGTATTAAATAAAAAAAACAGTATCAGTAATTGTATCTTTATGTAGTTACTTAATTGCACCAATTACGAGAGGTAGCAATCTACAAGTGTGATCGGAACCCTTAGTGCGCGAGTCTTAATCGCACTTGACCGTTAATTAATTAATCATAGCCTTACCAGGATTTTGCTAGGCAATCCATCGCAATGTATTTTCTAGCGTACGAAATTTGATAATAACCGGCCAAGTGCGAGTCGGACTCGCGCACAAAGGGTTCCGTGCCATTATCTATAAAAAACCGCAAAAAAATGTATGGGAGCCCCCCCTAAATACTAATTAAATTTTAATTTAATTATTTATTTTTTAAGTAAATAATATACTCAATATATTGTGAACATTTTAAGCGTCTACCTGCTACCATTATCAATATCGAGCAAAAATGAGCAAAAAAATCACGTTTGTTGTATGGGAGCCCCCCTTAATATAAAATTTCTTTTGATTTTTAGTATTTGTTGTTATAGCGGCAACAGAAATACATCATCTGTGAAAATTTCAACTGTCTAGCTACCACGGTTCATGAGATACAGCCTGGTGACAGACGGACGGACGGACGGACGGACGGACGGACGGACGGACGGACAGACGGACAGCGAAGTCTCAGTAATAGGGTCCCGTTTGGCACCCTTCGGGTACGGAACCCTAAAAACCAAGTTTCATCTCAGTAACAGATGAGCGAAGGTCGAGTTCTCTTCGGATATTAGGATATAATGGGTTGGTGAGGCATCGAAGGAAATATATCCTACAGCTCTTCACGTCCTGCCTGGTTAGTGCTTACGAGTAATAAAACATTCTCAAGACGTTAACTTGCAGGTTCCTAGTGTGGTGAACCTGACCAAATTGTGACCTTTAGAGGTTAGCACCCAATAGAAGGAGCATTACTTCTTCTATTGGTGTGTTATCGTGCTAATAGTTCTAACAGAAGCATTCAGGCCCCACAACTTAGCTGGTTGTTTCTAACAAGTGACAGCTCATCATTAGTAACGTCACAGCCGGCGCCGACTGCGCCCGCGCAGCGTGGGCGGCAGGAAATGACGTCACACGCGCCGCGGCGAGATGACTACGCGGGCGGAGACTAATTAGGATTAGGAAGGAGTTAGGGTCATATTATTCATAACTTATTAACCTACTTACTTACTTATTTACTCTATATTTTATTTGTATCGTGTGACAGTTGAATAAATGTGCATTGTACTTAGAAAGTTGTTAGTTTTGATTTCATATCAAAGTCAAGTCAAAGTTGGTCAAATTAGATTAATTAACGAAAACATAACACAGCGTCACGCCATCTCCCATATGGGGTGGCGAGCATCATTTATCACCAGTAATGGACGCAAAAATGCTGAAGATGAAGAAGACATAATCTCATTGCGTTCGTGTAATAAGCAATATTTTTATTATGTCAAAAATGTTTGTGGTTTTGAGCTGTCAAAAAAATATTCAAACGCTCTGAATAAATAATTTTAGGTAGGTTCTTGATTATTGATAAGTAGTATAGTATTGCTCAATTTTTAACATGGTCAACGACTATTTTGATACCATTTGGTAAACTTATTTTAAATCCTTGAAAGATCTAGGTTTCTTTTTAATGGCGTCATTCTTTCACTTTATGGATGTTTAAAATGCCAATTTAGCTACGTAAGTAAAGCGACCTTTAAAACGAGCTAGATTATACCTAAATAGGAAGGATGTAGAGTCGCTAATAATCTATATCTAAACTAGAATCACAGCGAGGTAACGGAGACAGCGTTTTGGGCACCCTCCCGCCCGCGGCAGCGATCTGGGCGAAATATTTCATCTAGTTTAGTTGTAGTTTAGTATTTTACCTATAGTTTAGTTAAGTCGTAATTATTGTTTTGTTATGTATATTAACTGTTCACATCACTTTACCAAATACCTATAAAGCTTGAGTTTTAAAACTTACCAGATAAAAAATCCTTCCCGGAAAACAGGTGATAGTCCAAGCAAGACTCAATAAAAAAACACTTGCAACACAAATCACAGACTGCGATCTAACCCAATATAGCGAACGAGATAAACACACCAATAACAACCTAACAAGACCACTTTGCCTCAAAATTTAAATTAAAACTTGATTTTTCGCAGGCACAATTCGGAAAAATACTGGCCGAAATAAAATAAAAAAGTAAAAAAAAGAACACAGCGCGAATTTGGCGCGCGGATCGAAACAAGATGGCGACAACACCGTTCTCCTCTGTACCTCGAGGTCGACTGCAGAAGTGCAGACTGAATGGACGAAGTTTAAAATTGGCGAGTCAAGAGTATTACGTAGTCCGAAGGCTTTGAATTACCTACCAATGGAGGCGGCATCGAAGGAAAATGGCAGCAGTTTTTTCCTTATAAGTGCCGTTGCAAGGATTTCTTGGTCATTTCATTGCATGTTTTTTTTTGTTTGTAATGTTCTATCTATTTATTTACTGTACTGTTTTGTCTATTCGGTGTTGTTGATTGACTAAAGGGACTACTACTTGTTCTTTGTGTCAAATTAGCTATTATTAGAAATGTCACCGTCAAGTGCCAGTCGAGCTTGCACAGTAAGCCCCACTAGCTATAAAGCGGATTAACAGTAGATATTATAATAGTGCTGATCCGCTTTTAGCTAGTGGGCCTAAGACAACCATGAGTTGCACGAAACTAATTTGAAAAGAAGTTGTCACCTTAACTAACTTATTAGCGAGAATCTCATAGGGTTGTCATGTGTTTGTTTCTAATAAAGTTTTGTGCAACTCCGGGTCATCCCATAAATCGGTGTCAGCTAGACTGAGAGCCATCTGGAGCGCGTCAAAGTAAATGACAGGATCTAAAGCGAGTCAGTCATTGTGATAGTTGAACTCGAGTTGAGAGCTGTTACTATTACGGGCCTAGAACTCGAGTTGAGAGCTGTTACTATTACGGGCCTAGAACTCGAGTTGAGAGCTGTTACTATTACGGGCCTAGAACTCGAGTTGAGAGCTGTTACTATTACGGGCCTAGAACTCGAGTTGAGAGCTGTTACTATTACGGGCCTAGAACTCGAGTTGAGAGCTGTTACTATTACGGGCCTAGAACTCGAGTTGAGAGCTGTTACTATTACGGGCCTAGAACTCGAGTTGAGAGCTGTTACTATTACGGGCCTAGAACTCGAGTTGAGAGCTGTTACTATTACGGGCCTAGAACTCGAATTGAGAGCTGTTACTATTACGGGCCTAGAACTCGAGTTGAGAGCTGTTACTATTACGGGCCTAGAACTCGAGCTGAGAGCTGTTACTATTACGGGCCTAGAACTCGAGTTGAGAGCTGTTACTATTACGGGCCTAGAACTCGAGTTGAGAGCTGTTACTATTACGGGCCTAGAACTCGAGTTGAGAGCTGTTACTATTACGGGCCTATTACCCCAGTCCCCAGATTTGGGAGGCGACACGAACTATAACCGATTAAAATATTGTGTTTGAAAATGGAATCTGTGGCCACCGCGCAAGAGCTGTCTGATTTAAAGGTTGTCAGTTTAGTGCCTTTAGTTCTTCTAGTTTAGTGGTTGTGACACCTCCCAAATAGCCCCCACTATAATATTATACTAATAATACTTAGTTTAATTGCGTCTACTACTACTACTACTACTACTGCTACAGCAATGTGCCTGTCTATACATACATAATTATTTAAGTATGTTTATTTGTTACTTTAGCGGCAACAGAAATACACAAATATTGGTTTCATTCGTCAGCTCATTACAGAACCGAAATTGTATTTCTTTTTAAAACATCACCTTCGCATTACGCGTTGGCGTAAAGGCTGTTGGTTCGACCTATGAGGCTAAAGTTCCGGGTTCCATTCTCGGTTGAGACAACAGTGTTGGTGGGTGTATAGTCGTGCTGCTCAGGGTGACGATAAGGTGATGAATGGGAGAGATCTTGGCATTGATATTGGACTATTACTAAGTCGGAATCAGTATTACCTATGTTTGCAAACTTTGATAACATTATTGACGACCTACCATGCCTGAAGATGCCATGGCTTTATCTGGAATCTCCTTTTTTAATAAACTGAATCAATATCTTTTAGAAATGTGTCCATATGACTTATGCGAATATTATAATTACCTGGGTGGATCAAATAGTACCTGTGTTTGATGGCAGGTGGCGTTACTTAGGAAAGTTGGCATTACCGTCGTGTAGTATAGACCTTATCAAATAAAAAAAATGAAAATAGGCAATTGTCTATGGTTCAGTTTTTTTCTGGCGGCAAATTTTGTAAGACTTGTTTTGTTTTTCGTACAAAATGGAGAATGAGCAATATCGTTCCGTAATTCGCTTCTTATTTTTGGATGGAAAAACATGCGAACAAATAAAAGTTAAGTTAGATGCTGTCTACGGAGGTCTTTCGCCGTCCATGTCAACCGTGAGATATTGGTTTAATGAATTTAAACGAGGTCGTACATCTGTTTTTGACGAGGACCGCCCAGGGCGCCCGGCAGACGTGGTTACCGAAGAAGTCGTGCAAAAGGTAAAAAACATAATGGTCACCGATCGACGTACTAAAGTGCGTGAATTAGCAGAGGCTGTAGGAGTGTCGTACGGAACAGCAATTAATATAATACACGATAAAATAAATATGAAAAAAGTGTCCGCCCGATGGGTGCCGCGTTTACTCACGGATGAGAATAAGCGGTTACGGCTGTCAATATCGAAGGAGTCTTTGGGCTTGTTTGAGCGAAATCCGCAGGAGTTTTTCCGCCGTGTCGTTACTGTTGATGAAACCTGGATCCATTATTATACACCTGAGACCAAACGGCAGTCTAAACAGTGGATTTTTTCTAACGAATCTGCCCCAAAGAAGGCGAAAACGGTCCCAACAGCCGGAAAAGTCATGGCTACGATTTTTTGGGATAGTAAGGGAATAATCCTTAAAGATTTCTTACAAAAAGGAAAAACTATCACAGGGCCGTACTATAGTGAGTTATTGGACCAGTTTGATAAAAAAATAAAGGAAACACGGCCCCATTTGGCGAAGAAGAAAGTGTTGTTCCATCATGACAACGCACCAGCACATTCATCCAAAATTGTCACTGCCAAACTAACCCAACTACGTTACGAATTGCTGCCACACCCGCCTTACTCACCGGATCTGGCTCCCTGTGACTTTTTTCTGTTCCCCAATATGAAAACATGGCTCGGGGGAAAGAAATTCAGGTCAAACGAGGAGATTATAGCTGAGACAGAAGCGTATTTTGAAGAGTTTGATAAATCCTACTTTTTGGAGGGGTTAAAGAAGTGGCCGAAACGCTGGGAAAAGTGTAAGGACCTAGAAGGAGATTATATTGAAAAATAAAATAAAACTTTTTAAAAATATATGTGTTTTCATTTCTAACACGGGTACTTTTTGATCCACCCACGTATAATCTAAACCCTGCCCGTTGTAAATTATGAAGTTATCAAACTCCACTATTATGTAATTATTCAGTATAATATAATTCAAATGATCGTGTATAATTTTTTTTTATGACTTTGTGACTGTGTTTTAAACTGTATTATAATTATTACCTTGTTAGATGTTTAAATATATTTAAGTATAGATAGATGTTAAAATTAATTATCTGCTACACCCATATGGGTAAATTTACACTGATACACTAGCTACTGTACTTATCATAAGATCTTTATAAACGTGTAATTTATGGCAATAAACGACTGAACTGAACTGAACTGAGAGGTTCCGGTTTCGAATCCCGGCTGGGGAAAAAAAACAGGTCTTGGACGTTTACATGTTGGTGATGTCGCTGTTTCTGGTTCCCACGACACAGAGTATCCTAGTGTGGGGCCAGAAGCAAAGTATGTGTCTGTATCTGTATGTAAATGTTTGTTTGTGTTTATTAATAAATGTGTTAATCACAGTCAGCCAAGCAGATAGCTGACCCCCACCTCATTAATTCTATACGACATCAGAGGGTCAAGTATCTGCTTGGTTGACTGTACCTACGAGTGTATGGAATTGTCGAAGTTTACTCGAGCTGATATGATGAAATTGTGAAAAGTCCCCATCGGCCCAATGTGTGCAGTTTATTTGTTCCCAAAAATGCGATTTTTAGATTTATTTATTTATTTATTTAGGCACATCAACAGCACACATATAAAATTATTACAATAAAATTCTGCAGTATAGTTCTTATATGAGTGCCTATTATAGATGAGCACAACTGTCAATTTTTGTACTAACTAGTAATCTTAATTTTTAAATAATTTAGCTAAGGTAGTGGAGATAATTTAACTTAACTTAAACTTAGGTATTCAATTCATTAAATTTACAATATAAAAAATAACAATAAATTTGGATACAAGATTAGGTTGGTTTTAGATATTCTTTTTTTATGCAAATGTGTGCGTAAACTTTGCTAGGGCTGGTGGCGCGGCAAATGCAGCGATATTAAAGTATACGCGTCGTCACTCGTCCGGCGTTCAGCCCTGTCTATTGATCCTTTAACCAATCTTTTGATGCCAGGGGTGGGGTGCGGTATCTGAATCAGCGCGGGGAAGGGAGTGCCGTTCTGTACGGAGTACTAGTACTATTATCTCTTCTGTGCTCAGGGAACGCCCCCCTACTCCTGCAGGCCCCGTCGGGAGTAGCTGCTTTGTTACCTCATCTAACAATATTCATATAATAACACATGAAGGATCTCATTTTATTCTAACCGCTTCAGGCAATATCATGTGTCGACAATTGATCTGTAAACTGTGGTTTTTCCTTATTCTATTCTATGTACATAGACTTCGTAAATAAGATACCTGCTCGATACTTTGTCATGTTATAAGTACGTACAGCTACCTAAGTCAAAGATCATCATCATTATTTAGGTACCTAACAACATAAAGGCCTCTATACAGATAAAAGCAGAGACTATTATTAGCGCCTGTGGGGGAATGCGGCTCGCCAAACGTTTGTTGTATGTTGTATTCTACTTATTCAACAAACGTTCGCATACGCAACCTAGGTAGGTATGTACGATTACGGGCCGCCAGACAGTTTCGCAGCGGCTGACCAATCACAGCTCTCCTCACAGATAAACTTATTAGCAGACTATTGCGTGATCTTAGAAACAAAATAAATAAGTACTTAAATAATTTAGCCCGGGTCTCTCAAGAGACGGATAAACAGTCAGAAAACTTTTTTTGACACTTTTTGTACGTGTGAAATGTCAAAATCCCCAGATAAACAGACAGATAAATCTGAGGAATGAGAGAACGGCACGTAAAGGAAAAAGGTAAGGTAAGATAAAAGAAAGCAAACAAAGTTTTCACATCTCCAACTAACTCGTCCAAAGTCCAAGAAGACCCAATCTATTGTTCTGTTTTTTCATAGATTTTGAACTTTATCTCGAATCTCGAATGTACAGGTTGGCAAGAAAGTCTAGAAAATAAATAATGGCAACATAAGTGACATATTAGAGCACTATTGCCTATTTATATGGCAATAAAGAAAACACGCAGTAGTCTGTTAATGTTGCCATCATTTAATGTCTAGACTTTCTTGCCAACCTGTACTTAGGTTGAAAATCGCGGGCCGTGGACTTTGGACAGTTGCTCGTATGTCAAAACAAGTACCTACCTATCTAATTAATTCAATGATGATAACTTCAACACTCTTCTTAACTGTCCCTACCACCCCGTCCCTTACCTATTGGAAATGGCGCTTTGTTTCCATTGCAGCAATCACAAGTTTGTTATCTTATAATCTGTCTACTAAGCTAGTGAAAATGGTATGTGCAGTGTTGGTAATGAAAATAATAATGATTATTTCCTGCCCTGAGTGAGAGTTGTTGAGACTCTCTAAACAGGTCTGCCATTCAATAACCCCAAGCAAAAATGTCACCGATATCTAAGTACCTACAGATAGGGCATGGAATACCGGATTTTCATACTGGTATCGATACCGAAATTTCGGTAATTTTCGGTATTTTTTAAATGCTGCTTATATAAATCCAAGAACGATTAGTAAGTCACCAAAGCAGTTTTCTACGCTAAGACAGACACTCGTGCTAAATATTTACGATAATAATAATAATAAATCTTTATTTCAGGTCACGAGACCCATAGTATGGGTCATGGTCATGATATGGGCCAAATCTATAAATATCTTAAAGCTAGAGATACATAGGTATATAGGATAGGGATTTTCTTTATTGTCAGTTTCGCCACCCTATAGCGTCGGCAAACAATGCCGTCCTGCCAGTAGTCCTTGGCCAGAAACATCTTTAGCTCCACCGGCACCTGACAGGAAGTCCTTTGGTCTTTCTGACTCTAAAGGACTTCAGCGTCACCGTCTTCTGGCTGCACGGCGGCGGAACCTGGACTGTCTTAGTCCTTTCCTGAATGTGACGCTCAATGTCTTGCGATAACTAGGTTGTCGCTGAGTTATGGGGCATCATCGCGGACGTTGCTACGAAGCGTCCGTTTATACCGGTGTCATAATTGCAACTTACTGATATTTATCAATTATTTGTAGAAGTAAAACATTAAGGTGGATACTGACCAACCCTACGAGGTGTAATGTAACATGTTACACAGCGAGCATTCATGCAATACCTACTGCATGAACTTTCCCCGTAACACTACGTACTGACTGCATGAATATTCGCTGTGTATCATGTTACATTACACCTCGTAACGGTGGACAGTTTCCACCTTTAGACGAATAACTGAAAGTGTCTTATCAATCACTCTAGCGAATTGCAAGCGAGTTGAAAGCGGGGCGAGTGCGCAGCGAATCGTCGCGAAGACGCCGTGGGTTCATGGCGAGATTGCCGCGGTTTTGCAGAATGGATTCCGATGGATACATTGAAAACCTGTCTCCATGCTTGTTTTTTAGGAAAAGGAAACCCTTATCGAGAACACGTCGACGTATCAAGCTGAAATTTATATCAATTGCCCAAGTCTGTGATCGCAAAGAGCTGTGAAAAAATCTAACTTCTAGGTCGAAGCAATCGAACGCTACGATCGTTTATGCTCTAAAAATGTTGGATTTTCATAGTAATCGCAATGGACCTTTAACCTATAGGGTTCTTCCCGTTGTCCTACAATAATTAAATTTGGCACAAAGCAAAGGTCTAGCACAAAAAAGGGAAAAATCTGAAAACTGCAAATTTCTGTCTTTCTGCAAAAAAATCTAATTTGGTTTACATGGATGACATACTTTAGTTTGTTATGTGGAATCCATGCCCTACCTACAGATCGTTAAAACAGTACATAAGACAGAATTTTCCGCGTTTTCGTACCCGCTTGCATTTTTGGAAGAATATCAATTGTTATTTTCTTATCTTTATCTAATTCAAGTAAGTAAGTACATAAAGAATCAAAACTACACCTTCAATTGTTAGTATTAGTAATTTACGCATATTTGTAATAGGAAAGTTCTAAAAACTAAATAAGTAAGTATTGTACATATATATAATTTTTATTTTGTGTAATCAAGAAATCTATCTAATTAAATCTTGGAGGATGAGAATTAAATGGCTGCCATGGCTGGCGGCTGGCCCTACCGGTCGGAACCCAACCGGAACCATCGCAGCGAGCAACTGACAGATCCCTGACCGGAACTCTATCAACAACGTCACAGAAGAGATAATAGAAGAGATAATAGATAATACTCCGCAACGCTACCAACTACCAAATCATGATTGAAAACTCTACATTTGTACGCTAGCGCCATCTAATATGAAGTAGCTAACACTAAAACTCTGGAGTGTTGCGCCACCTAGCGCCGAGTAGCAAACGACAACTTTTACAGCTGAAACGCGCGCATAATGCAAACTAAATAAAAATACACTTTCACAGATGTCACGTTCAATTGAAGTAAGGTCACGTAATTTAGTAGTGCTATCCCGTTAACATAGGTTGGGGGGAGGTGTCAGTTCAACACCAACACCAGTGACCTAAATATTCGCATTTACGAAATACATAACTGGGCCCATAACCTGTTGAACCCTATATTATAGTGGAAGGCTCCATATTCCTATTAACTAATAGAGAGACAAATATTTTCGTCCGTATACCATTTTATTTTCTCAACAGAATGACACACTGTCATAATAAATCACACACTTTCTTCTATAGAAATCATAGATATAACATAGAGGTGATAACCTCATCATCCCCTCTCAATTCTAATTTACCATAATTAAGAATTGTTAAGTAATAGGAGACATTAGAATAATTACAGAAACATTATGAGTTAAACATATAAGTAAACCAAATTTCGGATTTCGCACGAAGTTAACAGAAAATAAACAAAACACAAAATAAACAAGTAAATAATATATCTGTTCTAAATATTGATTGTTCTTATTAAGATAGCTTTCCCCCCCAATTTTTAGAACGTTAAAAATATAAATAACGTGTTGTTAAAAAAAAATTGGTACTCTCTAATTATCATAACACTCACTCAACTATCAACCTACCTAAGTATATAATAATAGGAAATCATTAATTAAAACCTAGTCTTTGTACAAAATAGTTGTGCTTTTGTTTTCCTAATGCCTTTGTCAATATATCTGCTACGTTTTCATTTGATGTTACATACTTTACCATAATTTCTCGTTTGCTAATTAAATCTTTTATAAAATGATACTTTATATCGATGTGCTTTGACCTCTTACTGTTTTCATTTGATTCCATTAATTTAATCGCACTTTGATTATCTACAAGTAACATTGATTTTGACTGACAGTTAAAATCTTGCAGCAAACCCTTTAAATAAATCAACTCTGCAGACGCTAGAGCCGCAGCTATATATTCAGCTTCGGCTGTTGATAAGGCGACAACATTTTGTTTCTTGCAGAACCAGGCCAATAAATTGTTACCATAGAAGACTACAGAACCACTCACACTTTTCCTGTCTGTCTTGTCGCCAGCCCAGTCGGCATCAGTATACCCAACGAGGCGACAGTTGCTATCCCGTTTATATATGAGAGATCTCGATTTCGTTTGTTTTAGATAACGTAATACACGCTTAGCTGCTTTCCACAATGACATAGTCGGCCTGTCCAAATATCGACTTAGAAATGACACTGCAAAGCAAATATCTGGTCTACTTGAAGTAGCTAAGTATAGAAGACAACCTATTAGCTCACGATATGGAAGATCGAACGTTACAGCTTCATTATCATCTGTTGTGAAATTCACTTCCATCGGCGTGTCTGCTCCTTTGCAATCTGCCATGTTAAATTTATCAAGTAGTCTATTTATAGACGATACTTGAGAAATTGAAATCCGTTCTGGCGTTCTGACAATATCTAATCCCAAGTAAGTACTTACTTCCCCAAGGTCCTTTACATTGAATTCAATTTTTAAAAGTTCAAGCGCTTTATTTAAGTTTCTTTCACATTTCGACATTAATATGATATCGTCTACATAGACTGACAAAAATACGTCTTCCAAGACATATAAACAAAAATCGTGTTTAGATTGTACAAATCCTTCATTAACCAAAAAACTATGAAGTCTTTCGTTCCAGCATTTGGGGGCTTGCTTTAATCCGTACAGCGATCTTTTAAGTTTCAAAACTACACCTTTTTCTACTTTTACTCCTAAGGGTGGTTTTATGTAAACGTCTTCCTTTAAAATACCGTTTAAAAAGGCCGTTGGGACATCTAATTGTTTCATATGCAGATTATTTTGTACTGCGTAGTTCAGCATCATACGAATTGTAGGCATACGAGCTACTGGTGAATATACATTAAAGGATGTTTCTTCCTGAAACCCTTTCGCCACTAATCTGGCCTTTTTCGTTCCATCTCTCTTGGTAGTAAATACCCATTTCGTATCTATAGCCCTCTTATCTTTAGGCAATTCTGATTCTTCCCAAGTTCCCAAGCATTTTAGGGAATTTAATTCTTTATCTATCGCATCTTGCCATTCTTGACCTCTTTCGATAGCTTCTTTGTAAGACACTGGATCACCCATACACAAACAGTAGGCTACATATGTTTCATAATCTTCTAATATTTTTGGAGGTCTAACAATTCTCCCACTTCTTGTTTTTACTACATTTTCATCTTCAATGTCATTTCTCTCAATTATGCTTTCTTCAACACAGTCTTCAAATAATTCTTCTCGTTCAGAAGTTCCTTTATCAACATTTGCATGATCACCGACAACCTCTTCTGTTTCGGCACTATTCTTATTTTCCTGATATATTTCTTGGTCAGGTTCAGTAATCGACTTATCATTTTCTTGATTATTTTCAAGAATAATATCTCTTTGCCCATCTTGTCCGTTATCAGTTTGATTATTATCATTATAAATAATATTGTCTTCATCGAATCTCACGTCTCGTGAGACAATAATTTTATTATTTTTAGGGTCCCATAGGTTATACCCTGTCCTGCTATATCCTACCATTCTGCACTCATTAGCTCTTTCCGAAAGTTTACTTGGTTTGGGTAATATACATGCCCATGCCTTTGCACCAAACGCTCGAAGTTTGTTTAAGTCTCTTGTCCCGTATAAAACTTCACAAGGAGTTTTGAAATTAATCGCCATAGAGGTGCAGCGGTTTATCTGATAAGCTGCACATTTAACAGCTTCACCCCACAGGTACTTCGGTAGTTTAGTTTCAATAAGCATAGTCCTTGCTTTGTTATATAGACTGCGATTCATTCGTTCTGCAACGCCATTGCTAGCTGGCGAATATGGTAAACTATATTCTAAAACTATACCTTTATGATTACAAAATTCACGTAGTTTTGTGCACGTGTATTCGCCGCCATTGTCACACCTTATCCTTTTAACCGTTTTTTCAAATTCATTTTCATATCGATGTATATAGTTGATGATATTATCAGCAGCTTCCGACTTCCGTTTTAATAAGAAAACTACACAAAAGTGAGAATAATCATCAATAATCGTTTGGAAATATATTTCACCCTGTATAGTTGGAATTGTGGACGGACCGGCTATATCACTATGTAACAGTTCTAAGACTTGACGTGACCTAGATCTCTCTAAACTTTTAAATGGTAACCTTGTTGCCTTACCTTTCATACACGCATTACATAGATCGTTGTTAAGTGGTAGCTGTAGCCTTTGTAACGTTTTTGAGCTGGTATGTCCTAAACGCCTGTGCCACAACATGCCATCTGCTAAATTCATAGCCGCGACTCCATCCTGTTTTATTAATTCACCCTGTAAAATATAGAGTTTGCCATTATTGTATGCCCATATAGTAGACCCATTAAAAAATGTAATTTTCGCATATTCATTTCTAAATATTATTTCATTTGGTTTTTCCAGTAGCTTTCGTACAGATAAAAGATTATATGCTAAATTCGCTACTATGAGTCCCTCGACAGTTAACTTAACATTATTACATTTTATTGGCAAACTGCCGCTTTGATAAGCTATTAACTGTTCACCGTTAGCTGTATTAATTTTTATAGGATGCTCTAGTTGTTCTATATTTGTCATAAACTGAACTAAACTGTCCGATATAAAGTTTTGTGATGCACCTGAGTCTATTACAAAAGAAATTCGTTCATTCAGTGATGCCTTACAGGTTAAGTTTAATTCGCCTTCAGTCATGCATCTCAATTCTTCCGTAGTTTCTTCATGGGCTATTGTTGCATCATTCCTTGATGTGCTTGCTCTATTCGCACCTCGAACATATTCCTGCATTCTGCCACGACCACGTCTATATAAATCACCACCTCGGGTAGAAGGTCTTCGTAAGGAAGTGTAGTACTGTCTATTCTGAACGCCTCTGTGACAGTATATTGCTTTGTGCCCTCTCTCATTGCAATTCCAGCATTCGATATTGAATGCATTATCTTGATTTTGAGTGATTATGTCACTAAGTCTTATTTCTGCATCAAGCAGAGTACTTTTTGTCTTTTCCAGGGTTAACTCTTCATTTAGGGTCTCTAAGGCTGTTGTAACATTCTTGTATTTTTCCGGTAACGCTAGTAGTAAATGTTCCACTTTATCAGCCTCTTCCATTTTAGACGTTACTTCAATGTCACTCACAAGCTTGTCAAATTTCAAGAAAAAATCTTGTAATTTGTCATTGCTGTCACATTTTAACTCTATTAGCCTCTTTTTTAAATTATATTTATTCATAATGCTTTTTATTATGAAAATATTGTCTAGAGCCTCCATCATCTCTTTTGCACTTTTGCATCCTTTTACTATTTCCAGAAATTTATCCCCTATGCATTGTACAATTAATTATTGATCTGGCTTCTGCATCTTTCCTTTTGTCTTCATTTTTTTTATATCAGCACATGCCACTATATCACCAAGACCTTTCTCCTCCATCAGCAACCCAACTCTAAATTTCCAATTTTGAAAATTGTTTCCATCTTCCAGCCTGCAAATTATGTTCTAAATTTTCTGTTGAGCCATGGTTTTTGGCTTTCTGCTTCAACACTTTACTTTTATTTGGAATATGGGGCAGCCCATAACCTTAATTTTGAGAGTTTACTGAATGTTAGTCATGTTTATTATTGTGTCTTTGAAATAAATATTTATTGCTCATAGTATGTACAGTTCTACAATGACAATACATGGTGTTCTAAAGTGTTTAAAAAATAAATTAAATTAATGCAGATTTTACCCTAAGTCCTAACTATAATAAATCTCTGTATTTTAAATGTTGCTGTTACCTAAATATTATTATCATATTATGCACACTTTATAGATAGTAAAATATGCAGAATTATTTACATTACAATTATTCTGTGGGCTAACATTAAATTACATTAATACATAATATAAGTAATAATTTAAGCATCAAAATGTCGTTTGTGAAGTGTTGTTTCCAAGTGGGGGAGGCACATGATTTCTTCGATACTCTAATTCAAAGCACAGATCCAAGATGTAAGTACCTAGGTGCCTGTGTTTTTACTCTTTATTTTTATATTTAGGAAATATATATCTGGCTCTATAATGTCTTACTCTGCTGAAAGATTCTCGCCAAAGTATCCAAGGTCAATAATTACTTTATTTTTGTCTGTCTTGTTGCTTGTTGGCAATTTTTCAAGATAGATCTTTTTTTGTAGTCTTACATTTAATTTGCATTTAATATTGATTAACTACTTACTTGGTTACGTCTTGGTAAGTAGAATAAGTACAGGCTATGTAGAAGCTTTTCAAGTTCAATCTTCCGTTATACTATTAGATCATTCATTCGAAACAAGCTTGTAGCTTGTACAAACAAACGCTTTCAATATATTTACTGTGTTGTTTTAGCACAGTCACTATAATATTATCATTATACTTAATACAGATAGAACACCTAGAACAAAATATGACACCGGCGGGCGGGGCGGCGGTGGCGTAAACTGAGATGCTATAGAAGCTTCTTTAGCTCGAGGCCATTATCGCTTGGTGCAGCACCATCGAAAATTTGAAAATACCACTAGATGGCGCTAAGACGGATTTATTCTAATATTACCGTCTCACCTAGAATATGTTACTGGAGGTTAACTGAAACCATGGCGTACAAAATCTCGTAAAAAAGTACGAATCTTACTCCTCACGCCAGCTCTTTTTTACGAAGGGTTACTAGGGTAAGCAGTACAATGATTGGCACCTTAAGGAAAATCTCATGTTTGAGGTTCAATATCTATGTAGTTAGCTATTCAAACTATCATGATGTTGTGTTTTCTACTACTATAGGGATCTAAGAACCTAATAAAACCTGATTTATCTTTCTAAAATCTAATTTTAATTCATCAATTCACAAAATAGTGAAAAATTACCCAAAAGTACATTCATTGGCCCCTTCAGCACAATGATTAGCCCTATAATAAGTATAAAGATTGGCATGCCAATCATTATACACGTGAGGTGCCAATGAATGTACTCCATTGAGTAATAGTGATGGGAAATAAAATAAAATACCTAGAACTTTCAGAACCTATCAGACTAGAACATCTACCTATCTATCCGTAGATTCCGTAGAACCTGCTACCTACCTCAGATTTCGACTCATTCGAATGTGGGTACCTTATCTATCTATACCTATAATACCCTATATACAAAATATTTTTGGTGAAAATACCCACCTCTAACCTTTCCAAACTTTTAATAAAATAAAATATAAAATGTGCACATCACTACTAGATAAAAGCATAATCGTAAAAACTCAGTACATTGATTGGCCCCACTTAGAATACAATCATCAGCAGTGCCAATGGTCAAAAAGTACAATGATTAGCAGTGCCATCATTTGTTTAAAGAGGGCTGATGACAGTTTTGAGTGCATACTTTTAAACAACTCATTCGTCGCAATTAATTTAGGTACTAATTGCAATTAAAAATTCTGAAATAGTTTTAACAATCATTAGCCCCGGTGCCAATGAACTGCACCTTCATAGAAACTTAAGGTGACAATGATTGGCCCCAATTAAAACTGATTTTAGGCGTTAAAATACAATAACAAACTGCTTAATATCATAACTTGACTCATATAATAACAAGAAAACCATTAACTCGCATCTAGACTTCCAAAATAACAAGTAAAATGGCTTCAACAGTCACCTGTTTCTTAACAAAAATCGTAACGATTTCAACAATCCGCACCACACAGAGACATGTTGGGAAAGAACATTTTTTTACAGAGTTGCCAGTAGTTTCTTCTAAAAACTACCAATTTGGTGTTGTCACTTACGAAATGGTGGATTTAATAGAAATTTTTGTTTTACTTTTCTTATCTGGTAATTCTTAATAATTATGTTCAAAGTCCAGAGTGCCAATCAATGGGGGGGTGCTGGAATTAGTACCCTTTACCCTAATTCTAATTTGTATGCTGAAATCTTGGAGGAAAGTCTGAGGCTGAAATAATATTCCAAGGGTTTTTTGAAACCGAAAAAAGATGGGTCTTGTTTTTGAATACTGGCAATATTGGTAATGGAAATAATGAATTTTGTTACCTGGCAATCTGTGTTTCTGTGTCATTTAAAAAGTAAATAAAGACAACACCCCAATTTTTCATTGAAGATGTGCTGTAAAATGGTGTAAATTAATTAAAATTGGGAGAAAATAGGATTCTGATATAACCATGGCACAGGGTAAGAAACAAATAATTGCTTTTCATAAAAAATCTGGAGAATTTTTCTCATATTTATCTTGACATCTGTATACATTCTCGGGCGCCATCTTGGATTGTCGCTGTCATTCATTTTCTTTTCTCTTCTTGCATTGCAAAAAATGTTTTCGGCTCCGCGTTGTTATTACAAAAAGTAGTTTTACTAATGATTAGTTCACAAAAAACGCTGTGATCAAGTGCATAGCACAAGTGCTGGTGATAATTTACTTCGGGAACCTTCTAATAACGCTCCAAAATGTCTGCCTCGCAAAGCCCCAGCAAAACCACCACCACGCTAGCCACAGCGCCTGCCAAGCCTCAAAAGAACTACGGAAAGATTGTCCTTACGCTATACAATTGCCTGTTACCGGAATCAGTGTTCAAGGAGACCCCATCACAAGCAGATCACCTGGATATTGAAACTGAGGCAGACCTGCGAATATTGGGCTGTGAGTTGATCCAAACAGCTGGAATCCTGCTCAAATTGCCCCAAGTAGCCATGGCCACAGGCCAGATTTACCTCCAGAGGTTCTACTACGCCAAATCCTTCGTGAGATACCCAATGGAGACCATGGCTATGGGCAGCATCTACCTAGCATCAAAGGTTGAAGAAAAACCCTGCAGAATTCGCGACGTCATCAACGTTTTCCACCACATCAAGCAAGTGAGGCTGCAGAAGACAATATCCTCATTGATAGTCGACCAGAACTACATTGAACTGAAGAACCAAGTGATAAAAGCTGAACGGCGGATATTGAAAGAACTCGGATTCTGTGTTCATGTGAAACATCCACACAAACTTATTGTCGTCTACCTCCAACTTTTGACATATGAAAAGAACCGACAATTGATGCAAATGGCATGGAACTACATGAATGATGCCCTAAGAACTGATGTCTTCATGCGCTTTCCACCAGAAACGATAGCATGCGCATGTATCTACCTCACTGCTCGAAAGATAGGACTTCCATTGCCGAACAACCCCCATTGGTTCCTTCTCTTCAAAGTTACAGAGGAAGACATCCGCGAAGTCGCAATGCGGATACTGCAGTTGTACAAACGACCAAAAGTCAACCCGGAAGAATTAGAAAGGAAGGTTGAAGCTTTGCGGCGAGTTTATCAAGCAAATAAGTACATACAAGCTCAAAAGGAGCGAGAGGCAGCTAAGGCTGAAGAGAAGAAGCCAGAATCACCAACTGCATCTACTTCTAAAGATGTCAAGAGAGACAGCAAGAAAGATAAGTCACCAAAAACACCTCCACTATCATCCAAATATCACAGTTCTCATAAAGCAAAGAGAGATAGACGATCACGCTCACCTTATGATCGAAAACGAGAGTATCCAAGTAAGAGGCACAAATCTCGGTCACGGGACCGTGATGTGGAAAGGTCCAGAGAAAGGAGGTCAGATGACAAGAGAAGTCGGGGATCAGCAAGGAAGTATGATGACTATGATAATAGGTCAAAGTCGAGAGACAGTCGAGATGATAAGAGGAAGTACTGAATGTATATTTTGTACCATTAGTTGTATAAGTTTTATAGTAATAAATAAAAACTTGAAATAAATGTTTGTATCTTATTTATTCAAACAAGCTGGCATGTCTGAGTTAATAAGTAGAGAATATTAAATAAAATAATTGAAACAAAAAGTAAACTTTAGAAAAAACCGACTTCCACAAACCCTATTTGATTAGATTGAGTTTAATACAAACTGTAACCCCTTATCCCCCCACCCTTGGGGAATTAATTTTGTCAAATCCCATCTCAGTGCTACCCCACGCTATTAAGGAACCTCTGTACAAAGTTTCATGGCTCTAGGTCCACCGGTTTAGGCTATGCGTTGCCTGCCCGTCAGCCACGCATTGTATTTGTACCTAGTATTGAGCAGATCTGGTGGCCATATGTGGTCTTCATCAGCAGTTCCGCATCACAATATTATGCTAACCATGTGCATTTGCACGAGTTATTATGAAAAACACAAAAATCACTATAGGTCTGCCTATAATATTTGAAGAGTTCCCTCAATTTCTCCAGGATCCCATCATCAGATCCTGACCTGGTGTCAATGGGACCACCCTTGAGGTATTACCTATACGCCGAAAAAAGATTTGTTCAAATCGGTTCATAATTGGCGGAGTTATCGCGTAACAAACATAGAAAAAAAAAAAAAAAAAACATACGGGTCGAATTGAGAACCTCCTCCTTTTTTGAAGTCGGTTGAATATCACCATTTGTTCGGGAATTTTTTTCAATCATCAGTTATTGTATGTCTTCAGAGGAATTATTTGTACCTGTGAAGTGTCAAAATAAAGGTGACAAATCAGCTGACCGTCTGGACCAAAACATATAAAGCAATGAAAAATAAAGATGCTCTGATCAAATTGGTTTCATAGTAAGTTGCTCAGAATGGTCTCCCTAACAACCCCCTAAAATAAGACTACACCTTCTGTTACACCCTGTATTGTTTACGAGATTGATCCTATTATTTAATTGACCAAGTTACAAATATAATCTGTCAACAAAATATACTTTCCCGATCGACATTAGTGTGACCACAAATTATGTCGACAAAATTCAATCTATATTTAACTTGCCCTAAATTATTTATAGCCCTGATACTCGCTCTCAGACGTTTCAATCGGCAGTTCTATAAAGATCGCGACGCGAACAACACTGAAGATCAATATCTTTTAGTTGTAAAAGCAATAGGTCTTACCTGTGTTGAGTGTCACGAAAGATAGCCAGACACACGCTAGACAACGTTTCCTTGATAAAATCTAAGCTACGCCCAGTCTTTATTGCAAAATATCTTTGATGTTTGTGTAATCTACAGAACCCGACAAATATCTGGCTACAGATAAAATGTGAACTCTGTCACCCCATTTTACCCTATTTATTTTGTAATTCCCGAGGACGAAAAACGGGTGTCACAAGTCTGAACCGTCTGTCTGTGTGTTTGTATGTATCCTTCTAGCTCTCAATCAGGTGGACGGATTAGAATGCGGTTTTCTTTAAATGGCAGTAAACTTCCTTACGATGGTTTTTAGCCATGTTTTATTAAAATCGGTTCAGTGGTTCGAAAGTTATCAGCATTACAGTAAACAAGTGAACCTTTTAGATTTCAGGTTTAATTCATTTTTACGGGGGTTCATTAAAATTTTAATTTAAAGTTAAGTAGTTCTATCAGATGGACATGTTTGTCATTTGCAAAAACTACTCAAGACTTTCAGAGCATTCTAGCCGCTATCTTCACTTGTCAAGTCTTATCATGGCAATATTAGCTTTATCATACACTGTAGTAGTGTTTAGTGATAAAGACTGCTCCGATACAATAACACGCGTCTTTTGAAGTTCGCATTACTTATTTGAAATCTAATAAATTGATCGGTCACTGAAAAATATCTATAGGCTGTTTCTCGGGTACCTAATCATCAAACACAACGAAAGGAAATTAAATTAAAAAACCTTTGTTTCGGAAGTTTATTCTTCCGATCCCTTGATTATATCTGCTAATGCTGAATGCATGTCTCAATTTACGAAGTTTGTGATCGATTATTATTAGTACGTAGTAAATCCCACCTCGTTCTATGCAGTGCTTATCGAATCCAGGCCATAAAGTCTTAATAAAATCCATGATAAAGAGTTCCTATTAGAATTGAAGATTTTATTATAAAATCTATAGTGATAAGTTTTGAAGTGATTAAGTGAAAATAATGTTGAGAATGAGGAAAGTGGCACATAGAACGTGTTTCTTTATTAGTAGGACAATGTACATGACATGTAAGTGTTTACTGATAGCCGCTAATTATGCTAAACAACTCATGAGGAGTAATGAATCATTTAATTGGGTTGAGTCCAAGGTAATGAAATAAATCAAGGAATAAATCTGAAGTTAAAGCATTATGTACAAAATGCCTTGACAATCACAGAATTGTATATTTCCAGCAGTTGTATTTTATATTAGTAGCATGAAACTGTTTCATAATGAGGGGGCTCGGTTTTTAGGGTTCCGTACCCGAAGGGTGCCAAACGGGCCCCTATTACTGAGACTTCGCTGTCCGTCCGTCTGTCTGTCACCAGGCTGTATCTCATGAACCGTGGTAGCTAGACAGTTGAAATTTTCACAGATGATGTATTACTGTTGCCGCTATAACAACAAATACTAAAAAAAAAGAAATTTTCATCACATCTATTCAAAAAGATCTACTTTAGTCCCGGCAAACAGGGACTAAAGTAGGTCATTTAGTCCCTAGGGACTAAAAGTAGCTTTTTAATTGTGTTGCCAGTAGAAAGGAAAAAAAATGCTGTCACTAATCAGTTTCACTAGCACTCAGGCTGACAGACCCAATTAAAAGAGAGATCGATTCAAAACGCAGCCAATAAAAAAAAAGTTTGTACTAAAATGCGTACTCGACACAGATTAGATAATCCGATCGACCGAATCGATTGACACCGATTGGTGACAACAGAGAAACAACCTTACAGAATTGATATCGGAACACGGACCAAATAATTAAAAAGTTGTGGAAAATTTGTAAACAAAGCGCGCCAAATCTGAATGCCGTAATTATTTCAATTTCGTTTGCGGATATGTGTAAAGAATATGAGTGAAAGTGAGTGTCTAACTCCAGATGATAACAACAAACGCGAATGACAAATACAAGATCTGTTACCAATAAAATCACGAGAAATATATGTAGGTATGTAAAAACTGTAATCCTGTAGAAAAATTCAAGAGGAACAAGGTGTTTATCTGAAAATGCTTTTTGAACCAATTTTCAAGATTTGGCCAATACTAAACAAGCTTTAACTATGCGGAGGACATATTCGTAATTCGTAATTTCTTTATTGTACTAACACAAGATTGACTTACAGAAAACTTATAATAGATACCAAAAGATTTCTTCCAACAAACCATTACACACAACATATCACGACAATTGTGTAAATAAATATAGGGTGTAACAGAAAGGGGTGTACAAGCCGAAAGAAGGTTGTTAGGGACATCATTTTGAACAACTTTCACTATGGGACCGACTTGATCAGAGCAACATTATTTTTCACTCCACCATACTGATCAGAGCGCTAGGCCCGAAATGTACTGAGTTAATGAAAATAAAGTTGCTCTGATCAAGTCGGTCCCATAGTGAAAGTTGTTCAGGATGTTGTCCCTCTTTCCGCTTGTACACCCCTTTCTGTTACACCCTGTATAGGTACATGTATGTTATTTTATTGATTACTTACTACTTTTCTCATAGAGGGTGATGAAAAGTAGAGTGTCCACCTCAGGAGTAAAAACTATTTTTGGCTCGAGTGATGTACTTTGAATCCCTCGCTCCCTCAGGATTCTACTTTTGAGTCCCTCGTTACACTCGGGACTCAACTCTAGAATCCCTCGGTCGCTCAGGATTCAAAAAACACTCTCGCCCTAAAAATAGTTCTTTACTCCCTTGGTAAACAATCTACTATTAATATTAAGGGGGGCTCCCATACAACTAACGTGTTTTTGAAGTAAAACTTCTTGGGGCACGGGGGTAAAATTTATTTAACCTCTCAACTGTGGGTTATTCATATATTTGCTTTTCAATTGCTACTAGCCGGGTGCTATCACGAGTGGCTAAGAAATTTAACGGAAATTGGAATCGGTGACGTCAGGGTCGGCTGAAGACTTTTAAAACCGCAACTATTTTCAATACGGTTTTTAACTAATCAGATAAGATAATAATACATTCGTACAATAAAGAATGTTAATTAGTGAGAGAAAAACCTGATGAAACGTTAACAAATAAAAATTATTTTAAGCATTCTTCCACGAGTTCTTGATTTCCGGTATGGCCAAGATGGCGCTCACTCTCTTTCGCTAGATGGCGTTAGTAGCCTAATATCTAGCATGACTCAAACTACTTCGTTCAACCTTTTTGTTGGAACCGGAACTTATGTTTGACAGCTGTGCGATGCGATCCATACAGTTTGTAAGAAAAGAGTTTCATCAATGTCACACGGGTCGATATGGATTTCTAAAACAAGCAAAGCAATGCATACATTTGAGCGAGACGGCTTAAAGACGTGACGTCAGATGGTATATAATCTGAGCGAGATGCAAATAGTAGTGACACTATCACCACGAGCGCGACAAATTGTAGATAAGGAATGGTGGGAAATAAATGACATGACGTATTAAAAGTAAGTACAAGTATAAAATAATTTCAAATAATCGGACGTCTGAAACTTAAAAGTAACTTGAAGCAGAGATTGGATCTCAAAATTGGAAATTTAAATCTCTTTTAGTATAGGTAGGTATAGGTGTATAGTATAGGTACCACTTAATGATCTAGCTACAGAAGTTTTACTTCTAACACGTGTACGGTGCTACACGCGTATCTTTTTTTTTTTTTGCGGTTTTTTATAGATAATAGTACGGAACCCTTTAGGACCAAGTCACCGCGCATTCTCTCTGGACGAGGCCTAAGGCGTGGTTCACACGGCATAGTCCTGCACGTTTTTTTGCAGTATACTTCTTAACGGATAAACAGTGGCCTAGGTTCACACGACGTATACTGCAAAAAAACGTGCAGGACAATGCCGTGTGAACCAAGGCCACTGTTTATCCGTTAAGACGTATACTGAAAAAAAACGTGCAGGACTATGCCGTGTGAATCCAGCCTAAGACAACGTTTTAGGGTGTTAATCAAATTCAAATATTGTCCTCAGGTTGCTGTGGCTGCTGCGCCGCCCTCCGCCCGCGCTACAAGCGGCTCGTCGACAACATATTCCCGGCGTCCCCTCAAGATGGGCTCGTCAAATCCAACATGGAGAAGCTGACCTTCTACTCGTTGTCCAGCCCAGGTAACTTCCTGTTTCCGGCTTAGAATCATGTCGGTAGTGCCATCTGTTGATAGGTACGTACACTACTACGATGGTGTATTAACTCTACAAGAGATGGCGCCACATGTAACTTTTAACACTCGCTCGTATGCCTGTGCTACAAGCGGCTCGTCGATAACTATTTTTTTTTTCATCGTTACAGAGAAGTTGGATCGAATCGGCGAGTATCTCTTTCAAAAAGCCTCGAGGGACATTTATAGAAGGAGACATGGGTAAGTGTATCTCGTTCTGTTACTCCTAAGCTAGGTGTAAAAGGTGTAAATAGCGGCAATTACCCAACCAGGTGGCAGTGGCACAGTTGTGCCGACGTTCACGACCAATTTTATTGTGGTGTTCTGGTTAAAACAGTTTTTCGCAAGCGAGAGGTCCCGGGTTCGAATCCTGGCTGGGGAGAAACAAAAACCCCGAGTCTAGGATATTCATATGTTTGTGACATCGCTGTTTCTGGGTTCCACAAGACACGGTATCTATCCTAGTGTGGGGCTAGGAGCGATGCATGTGCCTGTATGTAAATGCTACGTTCTGGTATATGATAAGTCTCTAAATACGAAACACAAAAGAGAATATGCAGCAGATATTTTACTCCTGCATCCGTAGCATTTCTCAAAGGGTCGCGGCGTGAGAGATTGAAGGACCGAGCACGCGCTTTCCATGTCTCTGTCCCACATTCCGCCGTTTATTCCCAGTCCTCCACATCCCGCCGTCCACACTGTTAACGTATGGGAAAAAAACCCATACGGTAACAGTGTTGACTAATGGGAAAAAAAACTCATACGGTAACCAGTGTTGACGTATGGGACTTTTTATTTCCCCAGTCTTTCCGTTGGTTGCAGTTCATTGCGTGTTGTCGTACTCAACGTACTCAGTATAGGACATAGGTTGTCCAACGATCTTTTGGCGTATGAGTGACGTTTACAGGGGGCGTCACTTCTACGCAACCTAATGTAAACGTCACTCATACGCCAAAAGATCGTTGGACAACTATACTGAGTACGTTGAGTACGACAACACGCAATGAACTGTAAACAACGGAACTACTGGGACATAAAAAGTCCCATACGTCAACACTGTTACCGTATGTGTTTTTTCCCATTAGAATAGAATAGAATAGAAATAGTTTATTTTGCCTTAAAAATTTACATAAAATTTATAGTTACATAGGGTACATTGGTTTAATAAGACAAAAAAGGGACGGTCTCAGCGTTTGCTGTGAGTAGCACAAACATGTTCTAGCTCACAGCGCTGGTTTTCAGACCGTACCTGTAAAAGAGAAGAGAAAAAAAATATACCGTAACAAATAAAAATAACGTAACAAAACAATAAAATTATTAAAAATGACATAGTAAGTATAGAGCTCTGTGGTCTAGTGAGCCTCCCGCCCGATTCTCACGCAGGAGATGCAGGTTCGAATTCCGGTGCAGACCATTTACCAACCTCCTTGGTGCATACAGAAAATTAAAAACGAAATTATTTTTGTATATAAAACGCGCGGAATCACGGAAGAAGTGGCTGCATGACCTTATGATCTTAGCCTACTCCAAAAACATAAATAAAACCGGCCAAGTGCGAGTCAGACTCGCGCACGAAGGGTTCCGTACCATTATCTATATAATTGGAACAAAAAGTAAACTTTAGAAAAAACCGACTTCCACAAACCCTATTTGATTAGATTGAGTTTAATACAAACTGTAACCCCTTATCGCCCCCCCCCCCCCAGGGGAATTAATTTTGTCAAATCCCATATCAGTGCTACCCCACGCTACTAAGGAACCCCTGTACAAAGTTTCATGGCTCTAGGTCCATCGGTTTAGGCTATGCGTTGCCTGCCCGTCAGCCACGCATTGTATTTGTACCTAGTATTGAGCAGATCTGGTGGCCATATGTGGTCTTCATCAGCAGTTCCGCATCACAATATTATGCTTACCATGTGCATTTGCACGAGTTATTATGAAAAACACAAAAATCACTATAGGTCTAATCGGTCTAATTTTCCAAATCGGTCCATTCGTTTAGGCGCTATCGAGGCACATACATAAAAAATAAATTAAAAAAAAAAACAAACATCCGGACGAATTGTAAACCTCCTCTTTTGGGAAGTCGGTTAAAAAAACCGCAAAAAAACACGTTAATTGTATGGGAGCCCCCTTTATATTAAATTTATTTTGTTTTTAGTATTTGTTGTTGTAGCGGGAACAGAAATACGTCATCTGTGAAAATATCAACTGTCTAGCTACCACGGTTCATGAGATACGGCCTGGTGACAGACAGACGGACGGACGGATATCTTGAGATTTTAAGGTACTTTCCCTCCAGGGCCCATTCGTTTGTTCCACCCTGTATATGTGTGATCTGTAACTGTATTTTTCATGAAATACCCAAAAAGTTTTGTTCAAATTATCATCTTATGTCAGAATAACTTTGTAGCTAGTTGAAAAATAACATTTGAATTGATTCAAAGCTTGCCGCGCTTTTAGGGCCTTTAGTACCTACTAAACGCCGCCGTAAGCAGCACTGTCTACAACCTACTCCTACTGGAAAACGCTCAGGGAAAACGCTCAGGGAAAACGTGAGACACCCATCTACAATTTCCGTACAATGAGGTTCACTCACTCATTATGTCTATGTCATGCAGACTGCAAAACATCATTTCAACGCACCAAAGAGTATTTAATTAAAACATCACTGGCAGCCAAACTTGAAGTGGCCAAAAGGAAAAAAATAATTTCTGTGCTCTGAGATTTGTATGAAAACAAAAGTAATTAAAAACTATTAATTTTATAATTATTTTCTAAAAGTTCTACATAATAAATAGAGACGTCGTAATTCATCAATTAATATTTAAAGTCTTTGTAGAAGTCCGGGGACGACATTGCCCTATCATTTAAATTTAGTTTCATTAAAAGAAGGCTTACCTACCAAAACAAAATGGCCTTGGTATAAACTTTTCAAGCGTGTTGTGAAGACGTATCTTGTACCGAGACCACTTTCAATTTGTAATATCTCTCGTATTTCAGTATTTGTAGTTGGTGCGGCAACAGATATACACATTCTGTGAAAATTTCAGCTTTCTAGCTATTACGGTTCGTGCAGGCGGACCCGGTGACAGACGGACGGACGGACGGACGGACGGACGGACGGACGGACGGACGGACAGCGAAGTCTCAGTAATAGGGTCCCGTTTGGCACCCTTCGGGTACGGAACCCTAAAAAGGAAAAGCCCGCGCATTTTCGCAAAAACTTCGATTGATTTAGCATTTATCTTTGTGTCTTTTTTTTGTAAAATATGGATACGTACTTTTAACTAAATATAAACATTTCTATGCATTTATGTCTATAATTTTCCTCGTAGGTGTAATAAAAAGCACTATACATACCTCAGGATAAAGTACAGTTCCATACCTCAAATGGTTTGCGCCCCTCGCTCGGTATGGAACTGTTACTTTCTTCCCTCTGAAGTAATGTACTATTCCCATACGGTAACAGTGTGGATGGCGGAATGTGGAAGACTGGGAATAAACACCTTCTGCAACAAAACCTTCTCCCTCGCTCGGCATGCTACATGCTAGTTTATTAATTATTAATTACGTCTCTGGACCGGCAGGTTCGTGATAATAGCCCAAGAGGCGATGGACCAGCTCCTCCTGGCCTGCCACTCGCAGACCCTCAACCTGTTCGTTGAGAGCTTCCTGAAGATGGTGCAGAAGCTGCTGGAGTCAACAGACCCTCAGTTGCAGATCTTGGCCACTCAGAGCGTGAGTGTCCCGGTCGATAATAACTTATCTATTGTGGAGTAGATACCATAGAGTAACTTTTATATAAGTAGATACGCTAAAGGCGAGTCCAGGCGGGGTTTTTGTCCGTTTCTTACCTCCGTTTTGTATCAGCATCGCGATCCAGAATCTCTGGACGCAAAGTGAAATAGTCCATATCTCCATAACGTTGCTCCCGTCGCTCTAATGCCGCGAGCACGTCCAGACAGGCGCGGCCCGTATTGTATCGCCTTTGAACGACATAAACGACTCGCGATTGGTCGCAGTGTACCGCCGTAACACCGAACATGTCCGACGCTACCGACCGGAGGTACGGAACGGAGAAAAGAACAGCTGGACCCACCTTTACACACGATCGGTACCGACTTTTTTAAGCCATTGTAATGTTCAAGGTGGAGGGGAAAAAACGAACTTGAACTTTGTACTTGCATACGTGTAATGTTTATCTATTCCCCCTCCCCAGTTCGTCCGCTTCGCCAACATAGAAGAGGACACGCCGTCCTATCACCGACGCTACGATTTCTTCGTGTCCAAGTTCTCGTCGATGTGCCATAGCAACCACAACGACGCCGTGACGCGAGACAAGATCCGCCTGGCCGGGATACAGGGGCTGCAGGTACGTAGTTGCGAGTCTGGGCAACAGATGCGGTTTCAGTATAAACGTGCATCGCGAAAGTGATTTTGACTCTAGATTTGAACTCAATCGAAGCCTTGACTAAATTAAACTAGTCCCAAATACCAAATACAGGTCCATTCTCATTTACAATAAAATACCTGACACATTTAAAAACTTAAACTGAAAAACATTTACAAAAAAACTAACCACGCTGCTCTTAGAAAAAGCTTATTACTCTACCCAAGAATTTTTCAATGACAGTTTATAGATGTAGGTTTTGTGAAATACACACATCATTCCTCCCATAATTATAATATTATATAAAATATAATATATAACATAGGATAAAATAATATGACATATGTAAAGGTAACTACAGTATAATTAATGTTTTCTAATTAAGTCGTTCTATACCAATATGAATGATACAATCTAATTATTTAAGTCACTGTGCAATGCCCTATTTATATGACACAATAAATAAATACTGAATACTAAATACAAAAGATTGTCTGTGAACCTGATAGAGTAGGCTTTGGCGTGTAGTTATGAGATTGATACAACAGATGTCGCTACTTTGTCAAAACTAAGTTTCAGACTTCAGTACAAATCTACACCGCGCAAGCCAAATATTTCTATCCTGATTAATTATATGGTTTGATTTCAGGGTGTGATTAGGAAGACCGTATCAGACGACCTGGTGGAAAACATTTGGGAAGCTCAGCACATGGACAAAATTGTGCCGTCTTTGCTGTACAATATGCAGGTAAGCTACTATATTCCTTATTGCATTGCATTAAATACGAATCCCCAAACAAAACAAGTATTTTTTTACGTTTTTTCCTGTTACGGAACATTCCCTGTTGAGACCGACTCCCACTTGACCGATTTTTAACCTTCCAGACCGCAGATAAATACGAAACAGTTTCGTGCATGGACCCGGATACACGCGACGGCGGAGAGACCGAACCGGCGAAATTAGCCGAAGCCTGTCTTCGGGAGCTAGTCGGGCGAGCTAGCTTCGGGCATATACCGAGTGTGTTGCGACCGGTACTTACGTGAGTAGTACTATACCGAATGTTGCCGAAGTTTGCCGAAGTTGGCCGAAGCCTGTCTTCGGGAGCTAGTCGGGCGAGCTAGCTTCGGGCATATACCGAGTGTGTTGCGACCGGTACTTACGTGAGTAGTACTATACCGAATGTTGCCGAAGTTTGCCGAAGTTGGCCGAAGCCTATCTTCGGGAGCTAGTCGGGCGAGCTAGCTTCGGGCATATACCGAGTGTGTTGCGACCGGTACTTACGTGAGTAGTACTATACCGAATGTTGCCAAGTTTGCCGAAGTTGGCCGAAGCCTGTCTTCGGGATCTAGTCGGGCGAGCTAGTTTTGGACACATACCGAATCTGTTGCGATGTGAGTTACCGAATGTTACCGAAATTTGCCGATTTCGGACGAAGTTTGCCGAAGTTAGTCGTATTCAAGTATTTATTGCAATAAATAACATGTCGTATTATAGGTGTTATTATAAAATAAAAAATAGTATCAAAGTAATTTTACCCTATTGGGTGTAGCAAGATTACAGTCACAAAGCATTACATTATATTACATTACATTACAAAACATTGCATTATATATAGTCGTTGTTAGGCAGTTGGCTAAAACCTGGTTTTGAGGGCTAGTATGAAGAATGAGTTTTGGACACATACCGAGTGTGTTTTGACCAGAGTACATAGGTGAGTACCGAATATTACCGAAGTGTAGAAAATGTTTCCGAAGTTTGCCGAAGTTGGCTGAAGTACGTCGATCAATTGTGGCGCATAGTAATTGAGAGTAATTATCTCAAAAACGAATTCATACTTTCATGGAACCAACTAACTCATAACTCGGAAATCTTGTAAGCCCATCTTTTCTCTGTTGCAGTCACTTCGATCGACACGAGTTGTGGATTCCGACCGACTTCGGCGTTCACACGTTCAAGATCATCATGTTCTCTATTCAGGTAAGCGACTACATCCAATCTGGGTGTTGGCTATGTCGATATTTCTTAAGTTTTCAAGAAACTGGTAACTTTCAACGTATACGTTTAACAGCAGATCTTCTCAAGCCGAAGCCTCACAACTGTCGCAACGCGGCCACAACAATGCCACAATGACCGAGTTTCTATAAATTTAACAAAATGGAGCTAAATCCATAATCCGTACTTATAATAATACTTAAAGAAAAGAAAGAAAGAACTCCCGAGGTCGCAGATATTTATTTGTCTTTGTTGTCGCTGTCCCTTGTTCCCACGACAGCGCATCCTAATCTGGTGCCAGAAGCAATGTATGTGCCTGTAAAAAATGTTTGTTTGTCTGTCCCCAGGCGCAATACTCGTACAGCGTCGTAGAAGGGCTGATGCAACACCTAGAAGCGCCCAGCGGCACGCAGACACAGCGAGGCAGGGTGCGGGCGGCCCGGGCGCTGGTGCTGAGCAACATCGTGGCTATAGCGGCGGGGGATAGTGTCGGTACGTGTGAGCAACATCGTGGCTATAGCGGCGGGGGATAGTGTCGGTAGGCGTGAGCAACTTCGTGGCTACAGCGGGCGGGTATAGTGTCGGTACGTGTGAGCAACATCGTGGCTATAGCGGCCGGGGATAGTGTCGGTAGGTGTGAGCAACTTCGTGGCTATAGCGGCGGGGGATAGTGTCGGTAGGCGTGAGCAACTTCGTGGCTATAGCGGCCGGGGATAGTGTCGGTACGTGTGAGCAACATCGTAGCTATAGCGGCGGGGATAGTGTCGGTAGGTGTCCGGTATTGGCATTAGTGTTCTTAACCCATTCACTCGCAGAAGCACACCGCTCGAACGACCGAACTATGGCGAACTATTGTTATATAAGATGTGTCGGCGAACCAGTTACGTGCCTGGTAAAGGCACTGTTCTTAAGTTCCTAACCAACTGCATATTTAGGAACCTACTGTCTTGAAGAGTGGTTGTGAATAAAAGTATTTTTTTCTTCCAGGTCCTTCGGTACTGGAGATCATCAACAATCTGCTGACCAACTTGAGGGCTTCCGTCGCTCGAGACTCCGAGGTGCGCTTTGCTATACAACATAGCGTCACGCCTTTTCCCATACGGGTAGCAGAGGCACCATTGTGCCCAGGCTTAGTCTGTTATCTAATAATATATTTGGCGTGAAGGGGCATTTAACCGCATTTTTTAATGATAAAGGTTTCTTGACGGTTTCCATCACCGTTAGTACGATGATGGCTTAGAAATATTACTAATTTCATTGGTCAGAACCGGATTCGTACAAGCATCTCATTTCATTTTCTTTTACACTTAATTGCACAAAAACATTAAATAACCGGCCAAGTGCGAGTCGGACTCGCGCACGAAGGGTTCCGTACCATTATCTATAAAAAACCGCAAAAAGATCACGTTAGTTGTATGGGAGCCCCCCTTAATATTAAATTTATTTTGTTTTTAGTATTTGTTGTTAGAGCGGCAACAGAAATACATCATCTGTGAAAATTTTAACTGTCTATCTACCACGGTTTATGAGATACAGCCTGGTGACAGACAGACGGACAGTGAAGTCTCAGTAATAGGGTCCCGTATGGCACCCTTCGGGTACGGAACCCTAAAAACATGTAAAATTTACAAAAAGATATGTACAAAGGCGAGCTTATCTCTAAAAAGAAATTTCTTCCAGAAAAACTAGACATGACAGGGAAAAAAACAGCTAAAGAGAGGGAAGTCAGTGCACAATAAATGACTAAATAAATATACTTCACACATCTCCCCTGTATGTGAAGCATTTCATATCCCAATTCCCATAAGTCCGTAAGTTCTGAATCCCGTACTCGTAGGAACTCAAAATAGTTAATATCATCTGTTTTTTAGTAGACGACAATTCCGAGACGGATTGGCAGAAACTCATTACCAGTGATCGGAATAGGCAGTGATTTTTGGTACTTACGTCATGAAAGTCATAACATGGCTCTTTTTTCCGGAAGGTTCGGGACTAAACGAATTAGAATTAAAATAGTGTTGCAGTAGCTTGAATAAAATCATTGTTCAGACATACAGGCACACCTCGGACACTCCATCGAACGCTCGTAAAATAATCACCTATTAACTACATAACCAAATGATGTTTGTATACCGTGCAAATGTGTGCGTATACTTTGCTAGGGCTGGTGGCGCGGCAAATGCGGCGATATTTAGTATACGCGTCGTCACTCGTCAAGCCTTGAGCCATATCTATTGATTCTTTATCCAATCCTTTGACGCCAGTGGTGGGGTGCGGTATATGAATCAGCGCTGGGAAGGGAGTGGCCGTTCTGTACGGAGTACTATTATCTCTTCTGTGATACAGGTTTACGATGACACATCTTGGAGACTGTACTATGATTGGTCGCGAAGTCGCAAACTTTGCGTTGTGCCGATGCCGATGGTGCTGCTTTTATGTTGTAAATCTTGTCATATTGATTCGTTTCGATTCGCACTTTATACCTAGTTCCAT
Organism: Argyresthia albistria; assembly: GCA_963457715.1. NCBI lineage: Eukaryota > Metazoa > Arthropoda > Insecta > Lepidoptera > Argyresthiidae > Argyresthia > Argyresthia albistria. The sequence continues at coordinate 1,182,904 of OY735278.1, read as the reverse complement.
GTAATCATTATGAAATTCCGAAAAAAAACATATTCATTTAAAAAGCCCGGAATCTCAGGCATATCCATGTTAATATATACATTTGAGGTCACTCACCCCAAATCACTACCTACTCCGATCAATGCTCATTGCACATAATTTAAATTTTCAGAAAGAAACGGACGAGAAGTTATACCAAGAGGCGTTGATCAACGCATTGGGGGAGTTCGCGGACCACCTGCCAGACTTCCAGAAGATAGACATCATGATATTCATCGTCAGCAAGATACCCAGCAACCACCGCCTCGGGAAAGGGAGCAGGCCCGACGCCATGCTGCAAGGGATACTGCTCAAGTCTTTGCTGAAGGTATGTCTTTCATCATCATCATCATCATCATCATCATCATCATCATCATCCTCAGCCCACATCGACCCACTGCTGGGCATATGCCTCTTCTCTATAGCGCCAATCTTCCCGGTATGTCTTTGTTAGAATATAATTGAAACAAAACGTAAACTTTAGAAAAAACCCGACATCCACAAACCCTATGATTAACTCTATTTCTCAAATCCAAATCTTATCATAAACACCTCGGACGAGGTACGGGCCTGCGAGCGATAAATACAGGTTATATATTATCCTAGTTATGGCAGCAGACACCACTATTTTTAAACCTGATATGTACCATTTTTCCATGAATAAATACTATTTACTACTACTATTAGATTGAGTTTAATGCAAACTGTAACCCCCTATTTCCCACCCTTGGGGAATTAATTTGGTCAAATCCCGCCTCAGTGCTACCCCACGCTACTAAGGAACCCCTGTACAAAGTTTCATGGCTCTAGGTCCACCGGTTTAGGCTATGCGTTGCCTGCCCGTCAGCCACGCATTGTTTTGTACCTAGTATTGAGCAGATCTGGTGGCCATATGTGGTCTTCATCAGCAGTTCCGCATCACAATATTATGCTTACCATGTGCATTTGCACGAGTTATTATGAAAATCACTATAGGTCTGCCTACAATATTTGAAGAGTTCCCTGGATTTCTCCAGGATCCCATCATCAGATCCTGACCTGGTGTCAATGGGACCAATGGGAAGGTAAACCCTTACAAACAAAAAAATAATTTTCCAAATCGGTCCATCCGTTTAGGCGCCTATCGGGGTTTAGACATAAAAAAAAACATCCGGACGAATTGTAAACCTCCTCCTTTGGGAAGTCGGTTAAAAATAAACGATTATGATTATTATGATCAGCGCTGATTTCAAGTTACTATGGGAGACCCAAATTTTTTTCATTTTGCGACTATATGTTTCTAGTGGAAAGTTCTTCATAATGATGGGTACTATCATTCCCCAAAATATGGTCAGCTAATTAAATGTCAACCTGTATTGCCAGAAGTCAGAAGAAAATTAAATAATTTAATCCAATCCATAAAATACTCCCAGAATTTAGAAGAAGTATCTACGCAAGTATCTATCTATTACAAGTTTACATTCTGCCAGCTGTCACTACTAAAGACTATAACTCCTGGGCCGTGATTCTGCAAGCAAATAGTGGCTATAGTGAGGGCTCCAAATTCCGGTTTTGGCTTGTCGACCGCGCCGAGACATACTGCAAACCGGCATTTGGGGCTCTTGCTTTAGCTACTGACATGCGATTCGCTTGTAGAATCCGGCCACTGTTTGTCTACATCAAAGCCAAAACGGCTGCAGCGTGAGCTTCTAATAATGTCAGCCTTGACAAAAGTTTTGAGAACTTCTGACAGCTACGTAGGAACTGTGTGTAGAATGTGACATTGGGACCAATTTGGGAGGAAAACGCACTAAACTAAAAAGGGAACTAACGCATCTAAACGTCATCATGACGTCATTTTAGTTAATATAAGCAACTAAGATGACGTCATTATGTCTTTAGAGGGCTAAGTTTCCTTTTCAGTTAGTTAATTGCGTGTTCCTCCCAAATTGGTCCCATAAATTGGTTCACTCTCAGAAGCACACCGGTCGAACAAACGAATAATGGAGAACAATAGATAGATAAGATGTGTCGACGAGAGGGTTACGAAATTGAACTCACAATCCCCTCCACTCGCAGGTGGGCACAACCTACGCGACCACAGAACTCAGCAAGGCGTTCCCGGCCGCCTTCCTCGAGTCGCTGCTCCGCCTGGCTGGCTGCTCGGCCGCCTCCACCCGCGCGCTGCTGCAGCGCATCCTGCACACGCTGCTGGACAGACATGCAAACGCGCCGCGGCTACGACCCACGTGAGTGTTGTAGGACGAAGGCCGAGACATGCTATATTGTAGGCCGAAGGATGAGACTTGCGATGGGATAGGCCGAGACATGTAGGGTGGAGGACGAGACTTGCGAAAGGGGAGGCGGAAGGAAGACACTTGCGATAAGGAGGCTGGAGGAAGACACTTGGAAAAGGGTAGGCCGAAGAAAGACACTTGCGATAGGTTCGGCCGAAGGAAGACACTTGCGATAGGGTAGGCCGAAGGAAGACATTTGCAATAGGGAGGCTGGAGGGAGAGACCTGCCATAGGGTAGGCCGAAAGAAATCACTTGCGACAGGGTAGGCCGCCGGAAGACACTCGTGACAGGGTAGGCTGAAGGACGAGACTTGCTATAGGGGAGGCCGAAGGAAAAACCAAGGAATGCGAAGACACGCCACATCCTACACAGCAAAGTATGTGAAATGTAAGCTGACACATTCAACAAATATGGTGGTCAGACCGATTTCAGTACCATATTCTTGAGAAAGCCGAGGCCGAAGGCCGAGCGTTGTGCTACAAACATAGAAGTGGATCGCGAGTTAAAAATTATGGCATAGAGCTCAATGACTGGTCTTGGATCCCAACTGAAACAAATACTTTAGCTCGACGGACACTCAAACTGTAAAAGTCTCTTGAAATTACCTTCAAGCCGTTCTCTGCTTCAGCAGAACTGTGCGTACCCGACCATATAGAACATTTATATCCCAAACCGGGGAAAAACCCAGGTCTTGGGGTTTTATACGTGTGCCACATCACTGTTCCTGGTGCCCACGACACGGGGTATCCTAGTGTGGGGCCAGAAGCAACTTATCGTCCTGTATAATAAAATAAATAAATAAAATAAATAAAATAAAAATAGCCTTTATTTCTACCACAATTATTACAAGTAAATTATAAATTATTTTATTTGGAATTATATTAATACATGCATAAATTATTATTTCAGAATCAAATAAGATATAAATAAATACTATTATTAAAACTATGTTATTGTGGAAGTCGCTTCTTTAGCGTAGGCCTCCCCCATTTCTCTCCATCTGCATCTGTCTCTAGCTTGTCTTCTCCAATCTGCTCCGCTCACTTCCTTGAAAACATCCTCCCACCGTTTTCTTGGTCTTCCTCTCTGTCTCTGGCCATCCCTGGGTAACCATTCCAGTACTTTCCGAGCCCATCTATCTTCAATCATTCTGCAGACATGTCCGGCCCAGTTCCATTTTAGGTTCCTTACCCTTTGTCTTATATCTGTTATTTTAGTTTTCTTTCTTATAGTTTCGTTTTTCAACCTATCTCGTAATCTTATTCCCAACATGCTTCTCTCCATTTTTCTTTGTTGTATAGCAAGCTTATCTTCATCTTTCTTCCGGAGAGCCCATGTTTGGCAGCCGTATGTGAGACTAGGAAGGATTACTATATCATATAACTTGCTTTTAATTTTAATATTGATGTCACCATTCTTCATAATCTCTTTTAAACTCCAATATCTTCTCCAAGCAATTGCGATCCTCCTGTTTATTTCATTCTCTGTTTGGTCTGTAAATGAAATGGCTTGACCTAGGTATATATATTCATTTACATATTCTATTATTTGTCCGTTTACAGTTACTAATTCTCTGTCTCCATTTGTAATAATTTTTGTTTTCGACGCATTGAGTGACAAACCAACCTTTCTGCTCTCCTTTTCCAGATCTCTGATCATGGTCTCTAGTTGGGCACTTTCTTCTGCAAAAACTGCGATGTCATCCGCAAATCGTAAATGGCTCAAGTATTCCCCATTAATTTTCACTCCTTTGTTTTCCCAGTTTATATTCCTGAATATCATTTCCAGCACTGCTGAGAATATCTTGGGTGACAATGGGTCACCCTGTCTTACACCTTTCATGACATTAAATTCTGGTCCCTCTCTTTCTAGTCTTATCTTAGCTGTATTTTTTGAGTAGATATTGTTCAGCAGTTCGATATAGTCGTATTCTATACCTTGTTTAGTTAGTGCCTCCCAGATAGCAGAATGTTGCAATGAGTCAAAAGCTTTTGTGTAGTCTATGAAACATATGTATAGCGTCCTTCCGTATTCTTTCGTTTTCTCTATTAGTTGTGTAACAACAAACATATGATCTGTAGTTGAGAAGTTTTTACGGAATCCGGCTTGTTCTGGTGGTTGATTCTCATCTAACGTCTTCGTCAGTCGGTTTAGCACGATTTTGGAGAAAATTTTGTACATGTTGGTCATAAGACTTATAGGTCTGTAATTATTTAAGTCAGTTCTGTCGCCTTTCTTGTGTAACAGCGTAATGGTAGATTTAGACCATTGTTTTGGCGTTTTTCTTGCAGTCAGTATGTTATTAAACATGGTTTTAAGAGGTTTTTGTATGGGTTCTGATAAAGATTTGAGCAGTTCGTTCGTTATGCTATCTTCCCCGGGTGTTTTACCCTGTTTTTGTGTTTTAATTGCGAAGTCAATTTCAGCATTTATTATTTCTGGTATCAATTCGTAACTATTCCTTTTCTCTGCTGTAAAGGTTTCATGGTCTGATTCTTTTGTAGAGTAAAGGTTTTCGTAAAATTTTGTGGCTTCCTCTATTATTTCTGTCCGATGTGCTATATTTTTTCCTTTTTTGCTTGTTATATTCGTTGTCCATTTTGATGATGTTGTAAGTTCCTTGTAAGCTTTTTTTATAGCTCCTGCTTTGTTAATGTATGTCTCGAATTTTTCCCTTCTATGAGCTTTAGCATTGTTAGAGATCTCTCTGTTGATTTCCTTACTAATTTGTGTAATTTTTAATTTTACTTCCTTGGTTCTTTTTTCGGTGTACAGTTGCTTCCTATTTTCTAGCATACTTTTTATCTTGTCATCTATAATCTTACTTTCGCTTTTCTTTATTTTAGGCAGTTGAGTTAACAGTTTGGCCATTACTTCCTCAAAATTATTGTACTGGGTCTGCACTTCTGATGACTTCTCGATTGCTTTTGTAAGTTCTTCTGTCCAGCACATTCCACCTTCCCTCGTAACTATTGGTAAGTCTCTCGTATTTATTTTTTGTAAAGTAAAGGTCCTTTTTAACCGACTTCCCAAAGGAGGAGGTTTACAATTCGTCCGGATGTTTGTTTTTTTTTTTTTTTTTTTTTTTTTTTTTTTTTTTTTTATGTCTACACCCCGATAGCGCCTAAACGGATGGACCGATTTGGAAATTATTTTTTTTGTTTGAAAGGGTTTACCTTCCCATTGGTCCCATTGACACCAAGTCAGGATCTGATGATGGGATCCTGGAGAAATCGAGGGAACTCTTCAAATATTATAGGCAGACCTATAGTGATTTTTGTGTTTTTCATAATAACTCGTGCAAATGCACATGGTAAGCATAATATTGTGATGCGGAACTGCTGATGAAGACCACATATGGCCACCAGATCTGCTCAATACTAGGTACAAATACAATGCGTGGCTGACGGGCCGGCAACGTATAGCCTAAACCGGTGGACCTAGAGCCATGAAACTTTGTACAGGGGTTCCTTAGTAGAGTGGGGTAGCACTGATATGGGATTTGACAAAATTAATTCCCCAAGGGGGGGGGGGGGGATAAGGGGTTACAGTTTGTATTAAACTCAATCTAATCAAATAGGGTTTGTGAAAGTCGGTTTTTTCTAAAGTTTACTTTTTGTTTCAATTATTACTTTCCCTATGTATACTTTACATCTTGTCATTCTGTGGTCTGTGTTGAAATTTAGATGTTGAATTACATAGTCTGGTCATAAGTTTTGTCACATATGGAAAGTTAAATAAATGACACAATGAGTTACGCACTACAACCATTTATATATCAAATGAAAGGGTACAAAATACAGATTTAAACCACACTAAAATTATTCAAAATGTCCTCCTCTGGCTTCGATACAAGCCTTCAATCTGCTAGGCCAGTCATCAATCGAAATACGCACGACATTCATGTCAATATCGGCGACTGCTTTAATCAGAGATGCTTTAAGTGACTCCAAATTGCGATGGGGTTTAGCGCAGACCTTCTCCTCTAGGTGCTGCCATATTTTATAATCCAAAGGATTCAAGTCTGGACTGGAGGAGGGCCAATCCTCGTGCCTGATAAAGACGATTCCATGGGTCGTGAGCCAGTTTTGGGTACTTTTCGCCTTATGGGCCGGTGCAGAATCCTGCTGGAAAACCCAGTGCCTATTTTTGAACATTGTTTGTGAAAGAGGTTCCACAATGTTTGTTAGGACTGTGTTTTGATATAGTACGAGGGCACTGGTTTTCACTCCTTTTTCACAAAAAAACACCTTTGTTGGACCCAAATAGGAGACCCCAAGCCAAACCATGAATGCCGAATGGTGATGGCCACGCTGAACACGTGGCACACGTTTGCTCGCTTCTTCACTAGACTGTGCATACACTTTATCATTTTGTTTGTTGTAACTCTCCTCAACATTAAAAATTTTTTCGTCCGAAAAAAGTATTTCGCGGTATTTTTTACCTGCGTACCGCCTTAACAAAACCCGGCATCTTTCGAGTCTGATTTTCTTCAGCCGTGCGTTAAGAAGATGTGCTGTTCTTTTTCTGTAAGCACGCAGTCCTAGGTCTTCATTCAATACTCTTTTAACAGTGGTTCTGCTTAGTCCCATCTGCAGAGCCAACATTGTTTGCTTGCGGACAGGATTTCGTTGGATTCGCGCCTTCACTGCTTTGATGACCGCTGGAGTCCGAACAGTACGAGGTCGACCGCTTCTTTGTTTATCATCTACACTTGAATCTTCCCTGAATCGTTTGATAGTACGATAAATGAATCTCAGTGGAATTTTCAAAATTTTCAGCAGTTTAAAAATCACTGTTGGTGCGTGGCCGCAACGATGCAATGCAATTATTGCGACTCTGTCTTCTTTGCGCGTCCACTCCATATTGGAAAATGAAGAATATTCCAGAAAACCTGTATTTTTATTTTCTTGGAATATTCAAATTTCGAATTCCCATAACTTTTTTTGTGGCCTCTATTCTAAATTCCAAATTTTACCCATGTGACAGAACTTATGGCCCGACTATGTATGTTGAAGTTATGCACTGTAATGTTGGTGTTTGTGAGAATATAGTCAATTTCTGTGTGGTACAAACCATTAGGTGATTCCCAAGTCCATTTTCTATTTTGTCCAATTTTGAACATACTATTCATAAATCTCAGGTTTTTCTCCAGAGCAAACTCTACTAATCTTTGACCATGGTTTGTTCTTTTTCCAATTGAGTATTTTCCGAATGCAGATTCTTCACCTGGGTGTACTCTTCCTATCTGGGCATTAAAGTCACCCATCACAATAAGTTTTTTTGTGTTTATCGTTTCTAATGCATCTTCCAAAGTTTCATAAAATTTGTTTAGTTCATCGTCTTTACATTTTTCGATGGGCGCATAGGCTTGAATTATAGATAAACTATTATTGTTCGGCAGTGTCAGTTCTAGAGATGCTACTCTTTCAGAATAACATTTGAGACGTGTGATGTACTTTTTTAGGTGTCGTTTTATTAAGAATCCAACACCGTATTGTCCTTTCTTTCCATGAGTGTGATACAAGATAAATTCTGGGTACTCCTCTAATTCTTCATGTGTTCTCCTGGTTTCGCACATACCAATTATGTCCCATTTAAGGTCTTTTGCAGCATAGCTTAACTCAGTGAGATTAGCGTCGGATAGCAATGTTCTGACGTTTAGATTCGCTACGTATATGTGACTTTGTGTCAAATCATTATTCACATTTCCATTTGGGGGGTTTTCGTCTACATCCTCCTCTGAAGTTCCGGTGACTAGCCAGCTTGGGAGGGGAGGGGCCTTTGGTGCTTGCTATGCGGTAGGTGTTGTGTGGTCCGATTGGTCTGAGGTAGAGCATCCCTTGCCTGTAAGTGACGTCGTATATGGCTCTACATTTCGCGTTTTATTCAATGTCTGGGTGGAGGACATATTTATTTGTTTTGTTTTTAACTGGCTGGGACTATAAGCTTTAATACTCGTTTGTAGAGTTTGCCCGCCCGAGTTTTTAGGTTTTTTCGTATTAGGTTCCTTGGTATATTGTTTCTCTCTCATTGCGGCTGGAATGTTAGCTTCGTTTGATGAGGACTGTTGTGGACTCTGGCTAAGCTGTCTTTTTTGATTGTTTTTTCCAATCGTCACTATCTTGTCATATTGTATCACAGCCTTGTTGCCCTTTTCGATCTCTTGCTCTAAAAGTGGTTTTAAAGTTTTTCGTATTTTCTGGATCTTTTTGGGGTAGTCTTGTTTAATGTAACAATTGGTTCCGTCTAGTTTTTTCTTATTTTGAAGTATTTCAATCTTTTTCCCGAGTGTGGTGACAGCAAAGACGATCGGTCGTATTTTGTTCGATTTCTTGCCAATTCTTTTTACAAACTCTATTTCTGATTTCCCTAGGTCTACATCGAGGTTCCCTTTTATAACTCCGACAATCAGTGTTTCCAGTTCTGGGTATGTCTTCTCCTCTTCTGCTATTCCGAACAAAACCAGGTTACGAATTCGTATTTCTTTCTCTATAAAGTCAAGTCTTTTTTCTTGTTCTTCGTTTTGATTTCTAAGCGACTCTACATCCTCAATGATCTTATCGAATTTTTCATTTATGTTGCTGTTGATATTCCTCGTTATGTTGGTTTCGAGGGTATTAAACTTCGCATTGATGTCATCCAGCTTTGATTGGAATTTATTAATAGCAGCCAATCGTCCTGTATACACCTCTTTAATTTCATTTATCCAACTTGCAGGGTGAACTTTGCCGAGCTGGGTCTGACTGTGGAGAAGTGTTCGCGGCAGGATTTGATATTCATCAACAAGCATGGATTCGCCATCTACAGCTCGCTGTATGAGAGTAAGTATCGCATGAGTAGTGGTGGGAGATTCTCGAGCGTGCGTGGCAATGTATCGATCAAACGAGAATTTTTTAACGGAATTTAAAGAAGAAGTTTCTCTTGTTTATAAATTCTTTATTGCACGCAAACAATTGCACAAAGCAATAAATACTTAATATACGTGTACAAAAGCGAGCTCATCTCTATAAGTAAGAGATCTCTTAGGTTATCAATTGTCGAAGGCGTTCATATCGACGGCGGCGATATCTAACCTACCACACCAATCAATCGACATAGATCGTCGTTGATCGACTGTTGTGGTAGGCTGATCGATGGATACCGGATCAATTCGTCTGGCTGTATCGACCGCATCGATCGATTGGTGTGATAGAAACTATCGATCGACGTCGACTTATTCTTTCTAACACCGATGGCACCAATCAGCGATCGATCGAGAGGTGCAATAGCAATTTAAGAACAAATTAATGTGCCTCTTATGCTTCTTTCAGGTCTCCAACTAGAATCGAACACGGTAGAGAATGTGGAGGCGATATTCACAACGATCGCGCTTCTGTGCTGCGAGCTAGCGTGTGAAGAGTCCGTGCCTGACATGCTGGTGCTGATACTCAGGTCAGGATAAGACAAGATAAGGTGTAACTCCGAATGTAAATTGGCCAGCGTTGGCTGTTTGTATACAGGATACAGGACTACTTATCTAGAACAAAATATGTGTCCGGCGTAAACTGAGATGCTATGGAAGCTTCTTTAGTTCGAGGCCATTATCGCTTGGTGCAGCACCATCGAAAAATTGCAAATACCACGAGATGGCGCTAAGATATATAGGATTTATTCTAAGATTAGCGCCACCTAGAAGTATGTTAACTGAAACCATGGCGTTTAAAGTACAAACTTACTCTTACTTACTCCTCACGCCATCTCTTTTTAAACGACTTCCCAAAGGAGGAGGTTTAATTAATTTTTTGTTTGAAAGGGTTTACTTTCCGATTGGTCCCATTGACACCTGGTCAGGATCTGATGATGGTATCCTGGAGAAATCGAGGGAACTCTTCAAATATTATAGGCAGACCTATAGTGATTTTTGTGTTTTTGGTAATAACTCGTGCATTTACTCACGATAAGCATAATATTATGATGCGGAACTGCTGATGAAGACCACATATGGCCACCAGAACTGCTCTTTATAGGTACAAATACAATGCGTGACTGACGGGCAGTCAACGATAGCCTAAACCAGTGGACCTAGAGCCATGAAACTTTGTACAGAGGATCCTTAGTAGCGTGGGGGGTAGCACTGAAATGGGATTTGACAAAATTAAGTCCCCCGGGGGGAGGGGGGTTTACAGTTTTTATTAAACTCAATCTAATCAAATAGGGTTTGTGGAAGTCGGTTTTTTCTAAAGTTTACTTTTTGTTTCAATTATTTACTAATTCTAATTTGTATGCGATGAGCACCCGGTGGTAATAGTTATTAAAGCAACTTGTCATATTTCAGCATCCAACAGTCAGCGCTATCCAACCCAGTGCTGACTCGTGCGCAGAAGAACCACCTTCACGCTATAGCGGTCGCGCTGCTGTCGCTGTTGCCGCACGTGATGCATTTGCCGCGGCTGGCGGAATACGCTCACAAGGTAAGAGACCTCGCCCAGGCGGGCAGTTTCTCGCGCTAGCGAGATCATGTCCATGGTCGAAATATCGATTTTGAGAGACCGAAATCTCTATCAAAAACAAGAAAAAGCTATTCTTACGACTAGCCTTTCGACCAATCGAGATACCGCGACCCGTTTTCGATCGAAATAAATATAAATCTCGTTTTCGGCTGATTTGGGTGGTATCAAAAATATTAATATTATATTGACGTTGACTAAGTAATATGTATGATTTTATGGTCAATAAAAATTTTGAACTGAACTGAACTGATATCTCGACTGGGGAGTTGATCTCGATAGCGTGAGAATCGGGGGCCCGGGGCTTTACTTGTGACCTGTGATGAAGTTCGATCGAGCCATGTTGCACCGTGCTGGCTCAGCGTCGCTGCCCACAGGCCACTACAGTCACAAACGCCGCCACGAGAAGCTAGCTAAGCGAGAAGATACCTAAGTATTTCAAAGGCATACCGCCCTAAGAATAAGAAATCTTTGTCATTGCGTACTTAATAGAAATAATTTCAAATGTTTATAGTGTCAAGTCTTGTGTAAAGTGTCTGCCGACACAAATAGGTACCAAAGTCGATAAGTTGTTGTTGGGTAAGATCGCTTCGCGCTCGCAATCAATAGAAGCTTGTAACAGTTTGTTAATTTGATTTTTTTATCTTTTGCCAACCCTACTAGTATAGGTATAAATTTTGCAGGCTCTTTGGAACCTTTGTCTCTGTATTGTAATGTAAATAGCGGAAAGACCCCTCTCATACTCGTTGGTCCGCAGATCGTGGAAGCGCGCCGCGAGGAGGCGTACTCCATGCTGCCACCGCTGATGGAGGAGTATGACGACGGGCAGTCGCCGGGCAAGCTGCCGCATCTGATGATCGACCAGGTAGCTGACTACAGTTCTCTTTTGCAAACGAGCGCTTTTCAGGGTTCCTTGCCAGAGGTAGGTCATTCAAAGTAGGTCATTTAGTCCCTAGGGACTAAAAGTAACTTTTTAATTTTGTTGACAATAGAAAAAAATAGCTGTCACTAATCAGTTTCACCACCATTCAGGCTGACAGACCCAATTATAAGAGAGATCGATTCTAAACGCAGCCATTTAAAAAAAAGTTTGTACTAAAATGCGTACTCGACACAGATTAGATGATCCGATCGGCCGAATCGATTAACATCGATTGCTGACAGCAGAGACACAACCTTGCAGAGATTGATATCGAAACACGGACCAAATCATTAAAAAGTTGTGGATTTGTAAATAAACCGCGCCAAATCTGAATGCCGTAATTATTTCAATTTCGTTTGCGGATATGAGTAAAGAATATGAGTGATAGTGAGTGTCTAACTCCAGATGATAATACAACAACAAACGCAAATGACAAATACAGGTTCTGTTACGAATAAAATCAAGAGAAATATATGTAAAAACTGTGTTCATATGGAATTTAAGAGGAACAAAGTGGTTTTCTGAAAATGCATTTTGAGAATATTTTGAGTCTATTTTCAAGATTTAGCAAATACTAAACAAGCTTTAACTGTGTGGAGGACATATCACAATTGTGTTAATAAATATACAATACACGCTGACCTTATGCAGGCTAATGACAAAGCCATCGCAGTGGCTGACTACTGGTAGGATCTTCTATGATCTTCCTACGTCAACTTAAGTTTCCACACGAAGATGACGATGAATATACAATTGTAATTCTAAACATGTATGGTATTTTATTGCTTAAGTACTCCTTTTCCATAAAGGGTGATGAAAAGTAGAGTTTCCACCTGAGGAGTAAAAACTATTTTTCGCTCGATGTACTTTGAAACCCTCGATCCCTCAGGATTCTACTTATGAGTCCCTCGAGAATCCCTCGGACGCTCGGGTTTCAAAAAACACTCGCCCTAAAAATTGTATTTACTCCCTTGGTAAACAATCTACTATCATTCAATTATTCCTCTTGTATCTATATATATAAAAATGAATTGCTGTTCGTTAGTCTTACTAAAACTCGAGAACGGCTCAACGGATTTATCTTATCTTAGTCTTGAAATGTTCGTGGAGGTCTAGGGAAAGTTTAAAAGGCGAGAAAAAATCTAATAATTTCCGGGAAAACCCTAAAAACAGCCCTTTTCTATTTCCCATACAAACGTTTTCTAGAGTCAATCGTTTTCTAGAGTCAATTTGAACTTTATTGCTATTCAATAAAGTTCATATTAAATTGAGGCAGTACGAAGTCTGCCGGGTCAGCTAGTATGTACAAATAAAATGTCATGACAGATGGAAGTATGCGACTGCCTGAAGGCGGCCGGAGTGGACCCGTCGCGACTGGCCGCCGCCTCGCCGTACATCAGCGGGGGCGAGCGAGCCGCGCACAGGCACAGCTGGCTCGAGACTGGTAACTATAACATAACTGTATGGTCTAACCCGTAGTTTACGAGATTATCCCACACACTCGAGGTAGTTGTTGAAGTTATGAGTTAAACCAGAATTATTGCTGGATTACTATTTATTGATGTTACTAGGTATAAGGTTGTATAAAGACTCACTCAGCTAAGCTGTAGTTAAATATAATACAAGTAAGTTCGCATGACGCGTGACTTAAACTAGGTTGCTGATCAGAATATTGTGCGGCGTGACCGTACAATAACAGTTCAGTTCAGTTCAGTTCAGTTTAAAATTTTTATTGACCATAAAATCATACATGTTACTTAGTCAACGTCAATATAATATTAATATTTTTGTATACTACCGCCCGTTCGGAAGTTGTGGGCTTAGGGATGGAGTAAAGAAGGGCAAGAAACTCCCCCGTACCTCTTTTAAAATATCAGAGCCTTAAAAAAATATAACATAGACCCAAAACCTATAGGGTACTTGCCGTAGGCCTACAATCATGTAATTTGGCACAAAGCAAGGTCTTATTAGTACAAGTAAAGGGAAAAATCTGAAAACTGCTCTTGGATTACTTATTTTATCACTTTAGTTTTTTATGTGAAAACCTAAACACATGTTACACTCTCCAAGTGTGATCGGAACCCTTGGTCCGCGAGTCCTGCTCGCACTTGACCGTTTGTTTGTTTGACTGATCGAACCTGTCATGTCTCCAGGGGCGACGCAAGGGCGCGACAGTCTAGCCGACATCACGGGAGGCGCCATCACTGAGATGGATAGTGCAAACAGCTCGCCCGGCGTGCAGCGGGTAAGTGTTACACGCGACAAACTTAGCACGTAACCAGGGAGCACTTATCCAGTGGAGAGCGCATAGATACATTTTCCTTTGAAACACAACTCACCAATTTACGGGCGGCGGGGGACGAGGTAAGAGAGCTGTGATTGGTCAGCTGCTGCGAAACTGTCTGGCGGCCCGTCATCGTACATAGGTTGCGTATGCGAACGTTTGTTGAATACAACAAACGTTTCGCGAGCCGCATTCCCCCGCAGGCGTAGTGAATTGGATATATAGTCTCTGACCTAGTTGAAACAGATATGCTTCATTTCACGCTTACTAAGCACCTTCTGAGTTCATTAATCTTAACCCGTACCCTCGTAGTGACGTTGCCAGTTGCCATATTAGCTTAAACTTGTAAAAGGAGCTTCTTCACTGCAAACTTTCGTGAGTAGGTAAGAATCCAAGATACCAACCAACCATTTTAAGATCATTTTTTAGGGTTCCGTACCCGAAGGGTGCCAAACGGGACTGTATTACTGAGACTTTGCTTTCCGTCCGTCCATCCGTCCGTCCGTCCAAAGCGGAAACTACTGACGAAATAAAAACGTCGCTGTCAGTTTGAAAATGAAAAAAATGAAAATGAAATTTATTCACTAAAGTAATGTACAGATGAAAGATACATTGGCACCTTAAACTAATTTTAATAAACCTGTGTTTTAAAGACCATTTGCCTCTCCCTTCAGACACGATTTATGTGTGAATAAATAAAGTAGCCTAGGAACATTTAAGTTAACAGTTTGATTATAAAATAAGTCGTATATGTAGTAGATTATATGTTATGTATGTATAATGTATATTTGTAAATATTAATAATAATATATTTATAAAAATTAAATGTGTGTGCTGTTCAGTTAGAGCCTTACGGCCGAAACTCTACTGCTCGCAGGAGCACAAAATAGTGCTCGACTTTGACAGTGACTACCAAGACGTCAATTTGTCTATTGCAAGGGGATGAGCACTTAATTTCCCCTAATTTTAATGTCGATTTTTCCAGCCAGGCCAGGAGAATGACAATCTCTCGACTGAAAGGGTTAATTACCTAAAAAATAAAAATTAAGAAGGAAAAAAGTTTTTTTTTTTTAAATAATTTTGAAGTTTTTTTAGTAAAACTTAAAAAAAAAGTTCTGTTCATAATCTGCAGATTTGAGATTGCTAGTGTCAATTTTGACATTAATTGAAAGAGCGCGAAAAAGATACAGAGAGAGATATTGGAAATGTTATTTCTGGAATAAAGTTATATTATTATTATTATTAAAACTATTTCTTAGTTTAAAAAATATTGATTTGGTTGCACTCAAGAAGTATGTAAAAAGTCTTTAAGGAAATAGGTACCATGGATATGCTAATAAGACACATTCATTGACCTTAGGTTTTTTTTTCAACAACAGGTTTCTCATTAAAAAAAACTGGCTCCCACGACCGACCGTTGAATCCTTTAAATTTTACTTTTGACATTTCCTTGTTGCTCATTTTATAAGCACAATTATTTTCCATTGTTGATCTCAAACAAGGCAAGATGTACCGAATATAAAATCATTTAACATGGGTGCAGTGCATGTTGTGTGCATCTTTTTATTAGTCAGCTATGTTACCCCGTCCTTACTAAAACGTATTTTATCTGGTGTCAAAGACAAAACTCACAGAGTCGGTGAGAGAGTGAAAGATTTTGTCGTCGGACGTCTAAGCCCGTTTGTGTTTGGTGCAACCGGCCCTGATGATAAGGAAGTGAAAAGTGTGTTTAATAGTAAATGCTCTAAGGGCTGGTTTCGCACTCGAAGTGGCAAATGTGTGGAAGCGTTTCTGTGAAGTACGTTAAGGGATGCCTTGAAGAAGTAAGATAATTCATAATTCATAATTTATTCAGATAAAAAGTTAGGCACATAGTTGTATGGATCCCAGTCTCCTAAACTAGGTTTATCACCTGTATTTCAGGAGGCAGGGCTCTTCCATTATTTGGTAATTGAATTTTGTAACAAATTTAATAAAACACCATCTAAAAAGTAGTTTATGAAATGGGTAATGAGATATGTGTAGTGTAAGTGTGGGTGTGTGAGGAAGAGGATTGGGAGAGAATGAGGGAAGTGGGTTATGTAAGAATGTATGAACTTTTCATTGAGTTTAGTTATCAGGGGTATGAGACTATAAGAATTTTCAGTAAGGTACACAAGATTGCTAAGATACATGCGTAATTGCGTACCTGCGTACAGTATTAAGACAGATTTACTTTGCCACCGCGCGCTGACTTATCTTGCGCGCAGTCTAGTAGTAAATCTTACAACTGCGTGTTTAGAACAGTCAAATAACTTTTTTTTTCACTTTTTGTACGTGTGAAATGTCAAAAGCCCCACATAAACATACAGATAAACGCTATCTGAAGAATGAGAGAACGGCACTAAGACGAAAAGGATGTTAACATTATTTTTTGAACGTTCGCTGTATATAGATATTTTTGTTCGTTCATGATGTGCATTTAAGTAGCTTGTGTGTTGACATATTTCTGATGATGACTATACATACATAGTCTGGTCATAAGTTTTGTCACATATGGAAAGTTAAATAAATGACACAATGAGTTACGCACTACAACCATTTATATATCAAATGAAAGGGTACAACATACAGATTTAAACCACACTAAAATTATTCAAAATGTCCTCCTCTGGCTTCGATACAAGCCTTCAATCTGCTAGGCCAGTCATCAATCGAAATACGCACGACATTCATGTCAATATCGGCGACTGCTTTAATCAGAGACGCTTTAAGTGACTCCAAATTGCGATGGGGTTTAGCGCAGACCTTCTCCTCTAGGTGCTGCCATATTTTATAATCCAAAGGATTCAAGTCTGGACTGGAGGAGGGCCAATCCTCGTGCCTGATAAAGACGATTCCATGGGTCGTGAGCCAGTTTTGGGTACTTTTCGCCTTATGGGCCGGTGCAGAATCCTGCTGGAAAACCCAGTGCCTATTTTTGAACATTGTTTGTGAAAGAGGTTCCACAATGTTTGTTAGGACTGTGTTTTGATATACGAGGGCACTGGTTTTCACTCCTTTTTCACAAAAAAACACCTTTGTTGGACCCAAATAGGAGACCCCAAGCCAAACCATGAATGCCGAATGGTGATGGCCACGCTGAACACGTGGCACACGTTTGCTCGCTTCTTCACTAGACTGTGCATACACTTTATCATTTTGTTTGTTGTAACTCTCCTCAACATTAAAAATTTTTTCGTCCGAAAAAAGTATTTCGCGGTATTTTTTACCTGCGTACCGCCTTAACAAAACCCGGCATCTTTCGAGTCTGATTTTCTTCAGCCGTGCGTTAAGAAGATGTGCTGTTCATTTTCTGTAAGCACGCAGTCCTAGGTCTTCATTCAATACTCTTTTAACAGTGGTTCTGCTTAGTCCCATCTGCAGAGCCAACATTGTTTGCTTGCGGACAGGATTTCGTTGGATTCGCGCCTTCACTGCTTTGATGACCGCTGGAGTCCGAACAGTACGAGGTCGACCGCTTCTTTGTTTATCATCTACACTTGAATCTTCCCTGAATCGTTTGATAGTACGATAAATGAATCTCAGTGGAATTTTCAAAATTTTCAGCAGTTTAAAAATCACTGTTGGTGCGTGGCCGCAACGATGCAATGCAATTATTGCGACTCTGTCTTCTTTGCGCGTCCACTCCATATTGGAAAATGAAGAATATTCCAGAAAACCTGTATTTTTATTTTCTTGGAATATTCAAATTTCGAATTCCCATAACTTTTTTTGTGGCCTCTATTCTAAATTCCAAATTTTACCCATGTGACAGAACTTATGGCCCGACTATGTATATATTGACCTTTTAGCTATTTAGAGGCCATTTGCCAAATAACCGTTTCCCAAAATGTCCGATTCCCATAATGTCCTTTTCCTGGAATGACCGCTTAATAATGCCATCCTTTTCTTAGCAAGTCCGTTCCAAGATGATGACAGAACTCATTATTTAATTTTATCCTTCACATCTCCGTAACAGCGGCGACAGGCTGGTCCCCTGTCACGAAACACGAACGTTGGCACCACTGTGCCCGCCACCCCATCTAGGAGAGTTCAGTTTCGTCCGTCCGTCCCCAGGTAGTTCAGTACGATGCCTTGGACGAAGAGTACAGGATGTTCATTGAGAAGTTCAACCACAACTATCGGCCGTTCATGACGGGTTTCGGGAATTATGTATGCACATATTCTTTAATACTATTTGCACAGGGCCTGGATAAGCGGTAGGGCAATGACCGAGACCTCAGACCGTCGCCCACGACGACTTCTTGCATCGATACAGTCGCCAGGCGTTTGCTGGCTGTGTACCCTCGCCCACGTAACCACAAATCAGGAGCTCTAGCAGGAAAAATTACGCGTCGAAAAAGTATTCGAATTGAAATGTCAGTGGCTCTTATATAAAATATCTTAAGCTTTATATTATCTGAACTCGAACACTTTTTCGATCTGGTAAATATTCCTGCTAGGCCTACAGGTCGCGCTTTCGTCGCGATGCAAACGCGATACCGTCGCGCTTCTGTCGCGATGCAAACGCGATTCTTTCCCCGCGTCGTCCTATACGGTCGCGCGTTTGCATCGATACAGTCGCGATGCTGTAGCGCGTTAGTAGCGACTAGCGACTAACGCGCGTTATTAGCGAGGCTGACGCGCGTTTACGGAACTCGCGACTGCATCGCTGCAAAAAGTCGCCATGGGCGAGGGCTCTTAGTTATATTGACGCGTGTGAACTTTAGGCTGCTTTTCCACCAGACATGTGCTATGCAGCTATGCTGCGAAGATGTGAAATCTACGAAAATATGTGACCGTTTCCACCAATACTACGCTAGGTAGCTGTGCGAGGAAGATGCGCTACGAAGATGCGCCGCACAGTACCAGCTGTGCGAGGAGGATGCGCATCTCGAGCTATGCTATGTATCGATAGTAGGGAAACGGCGGGGGCGGCGCGGTGAGGGGAGCCATATAGCAGGCATCTATAGCACGCATCCATAGCACGCATCCATAGCACGCATCATTCCATACAAAAAAGATATCTTAGTTGAATCCGTTTCCACCAGTGCTAAGCTATGTGCACCAATGAATATGATTGGTGGATATCAAACGCATCCATAGCATCGTAGCACAGCACATCTCTGGTGGAGAAGCAGCCTGAGGGTGCTATCCCACCGATCGACGGCATCGATCGAACAGAAACTGTCGATCGACGTCGACTGATTGGGTATTCCACCGCACCCTTAGATAACCATTAACTTGAGTTTGAATTATACCTTTAAATGCCCAAAAAATATACTCCAAAAGTCGGATGAAAGTATCCAAAGTTTAGCGTCGTCGTCGTCGTATCATTGTTACTGATCGGAAATTTCGCTAACAGAATTGAGCCCCAGATATAACACGCAGAACAGAAAACGTTACCGGTGTTATCGGAGATACGACAGTTATACACAGACAGACTTTATCATATACACCCCTCTTTTTTTTAGTAAAATGAGATATTTTGAAGCATATAGCTTTTGTTCTCACTTCTCATATTGTAAAATGTATTGTTTTGGGCATTAAAGTATATTAAAATCAATTAATATTCATATTCATAATACTCCCCATCCTTACACTATTTTCCTTTTCCGCACCACTCCTTTACCCCACCACTCCGTTTCCCCAATCCCACAGCGCTTTGACAGCGAGTTCTGGCACTGGGGCCACGAGATAGAACACCACTTGAGGAAGTGGAGCTCGGAGTCCAGCCTAGCGATCAGGGATCTCCTTTATGAGAAGTTGGACGAAATGGTTATTATTAATACGATAGGTTTTATAAGATTTATTAATTTTTATTTATTTATTTATTGATTTATTTATTTATTTATAACAGGTATATAAGATATAAGATATTTATTCGTAATTGTCATTGTACTAGTGATGGGACTCGAATCGAAAATAAATATTCGAATCATTCAAAATCAACCCTTGATTCGAATGATTCGAATCAATAAAAATAGATAATAATAAGATCTTATCCATAAAAATCTGCTGATCCCACTCTGGCCAAAATGTACTGGGAAATGAAAAATATAGTTGCTTTGATCAAATCGGTTTCATAATGAAAGTTGCTCGTTGCCTGCTTTCATAAGAAATACGACAATGAAGCTGTCGATTTACTTGCTTGCTTACTTTGCTTGTGGCGTATGGTGTCGTGGTGGGTGCGTGGCTGGCTGGGCTGGGTGGGTAGTGCATTGTTAACAGATCAACTGAATTCGTATTTAACGATCGATAAACATCTTGCTGCTGTTTCTTTCATTGCCAGTAGATCAACGAAAGTACTTTACTACGGGTGGTGATGTACCTGCGGTTGCTTACCCAGAATGTGTAATAGAAGTGTGTTGTTAAATAGAATAAGTCAACTAGGTAAACTGCCCTGAAATATGGGTAGACCAATATCAGCATATGTATCTCCTCCTTTATTTGTGTTCAAATGTGTGTGATGTGTATTAAACTTTAAAATTAACTAGTACTGGAAAAAGAAACTGATGTTTAACCAATGTATAATACTGAAATATTTTCGATTATTTACCTTATAATATGTACATGTTAAGAGTAACACAGTTGGTACAGTACAATTTATAATTTACCTATTATTAAACTTAGTTCCGGATTGCGCTCAGCCGTGGTGCGGCGGCGGGGCATGGTGCGGTGGGCAGGGGCGAAGCTGCTATTGCTAGCCGCATAGCTCTGTCCCTGTCCACCGTCCCATGTATTCCACGTCGCGCGCGCGGATGTGGGCAGTCCGGGGGTATAAGGAAAAAAAAGTAAAATCTTTCGCACTCTTTCGTTCTCCACTACCGCATAAATTAAAAAGATTATATTAGGATATCCTATAATTGGCATTAATACTAAGTAAAATATTAACTCTGCGATAGATTAAGTAAATATATGCTGTTGGATACTAATAAACAAATACAAATACAAATAACTC